>PVHT021183615.1:2011751-2059339 GCA_004024745.2 Catagonus wagneri
TAAAATGTGTCTGCCTAAAGAGATGAATTTTAGCATAAAGACATTGCTTTGTGCTTGGGGAATTTGCTGTGACTGCGGGATGCTGGTTAGTTAGGGAAGGACAGCTGAAGCCTCCCTCTGCCGGGAATTAGCCAACACACTCTTCACAGCATATTATTAGAATACCGGTTGGGCAGCTTGACGTGAATGGCTTGGGGGTAGATAAGGCTGGATGCCATCTAGTTTATGTGGCAGTTTTTCGCATCCAGCATTGGAGGAGGGGGTTTGGTTTCTGGGGGTGGTTGAAAATTGGACTGAGTCTTACGAATCTCGAGGAGTTGTCATTCCTCACGGTCTTGGCATTTCCAAAGGCCTCCAGGAGAGGGTTGGCCTGGATGATCTGATCTTCCAGGGTTCCCTAATAGTAAGTGAGAAGAGTAAAAGAAAGGACTTTGGGAGTTCCCTTCGTGGCTCAGTGGTTAACGAATCCGACTAAGAACCATGAGGTTGTGGGTTCGATCCCTGGCTTTGCTCAGTGGGTTAAGGATCCGGTGTTGCTGTGAGCTGTGGTGTGGGTTGCAGATGCGACTGGGATCCCACGTTGCTGTGGCTATGGCGAAGGACAGCAGCTACAGCTCCTGTTAGACCCCTAGCCTGGGCAACTCCATATGCCGTGGGTGCGGCTCTACATAAAAGGCAAAAAGACAAAAAAAAAAGAAAAAGAAAGGACTTTGCTCTGTTTTCTGAAGTAACTGCTTGGTGTCTCACATGTGTGGTTGCTCTGGGCAAGGGCGCTAGGAGAGATGCTGACCAGCCCTGACTGGTGGCCAGTGCAGAGGTACCCACTGGCCCATCCCCTCCCCTCCAAGGAGTCTTCAAGGTCACACCCTAGAGGGTGTCTTAGCAAAGCATCCAAGTGACTTTTGGCCGTACCAGATTCCAGGTTGGAGCATTACTCCCTCCATCTCAATTTCCCAGACTGTCTTTCTTCTCTGAGAACATTTCACTGTCAATCGCAGATTTTTAGACTGTTTACCTCTGTTACTACAAGCACCAGGACCCGTTTATATAGATATTTGGGGTTAGGAGTAGAAACAGATGTGAGCAATGAAAGTGACCCATAGGATAGAAACAGTGGTTCTCAAAAAATTTTTTAAGTTGCATAAATAATTCATGAGAATTATTACTTAGAAGTCCACTTATAGAAAGCAGAGTTTTCACCACTGCACTTCCTCCCGTGATTGCTTATCTGTCTGGTTCCAGAGCAGTTTGGAAACTACTGTCCAGCCTCATGGTTCTCAAAGTGTGACCCCTGGACCAGCAGCACAAACGGCGGGAAGATGGTAGAAATGCAACATGCCAGGATAGTGAATGGAAGATAGGCATTTTTTTTCTTTCTTTCTTTTTTTTGGCTTTTTTTTTTTTTTTTTTTTAGCTTTTTCGGGCCATACCTGCGGCATATGGAGGTTCCCAGGCTTGGGGTCCAATCGGAGCTGTAGCTTCTGGCCTACACCACAGCTCCCAGCAACACCAGATCTGAGCTATGTCTGCGACCTACACCACAGCTCCCAGCAATACCAGATCCTTAACCCACTGAGTGAGGCCAGGGTTGGAACCCACATCCTCATGGATACTAGTCGGATTTGTTTCCTCTGAGCCACAACGGGAACTCGGAGATAGGCATTTCAATGAGAAATTCTAAGCCTGAGGCTAGTTCTGATGTGCACTCCAGTGTGAGAGCCACTGGCCTAAAGCATTCCTTCTCCAGAGAACTATGTGGATCTGCTCAGGGTCGCTGGGCTGTTGCTGATGGAGCCTGAGTCTGCGAGGTGAAGCCTCTTCCTGCCTGGACCTAGAAACATCCCTGGGGCGATACCTTGTGCCACATCTCTGCTGAGCACAAAGCCCTGCGAAGACCTGGTGCCCACCCGGGATTTAAGTCATATGTATTCCAGCAAGCCTGCAGGTGCCGGGAGCTGCTCACCTGCATTTTGCCTGGCTGCTGCTCCTTCTTCTTGTCCCCAGTGACTGCAATTGTTGCAAAGTACTGGATGACACGCTTGGTGTTCACCGTCTTCCCAGCCCCGGATTCTCCGCTGCCGATTGAAAAGTGAGTGAGATAAAGGAGAGCAGGCGAAAGCATGGATGGTGCGCTTCCCAGTCACCGAGGTGCAAACACGGGTTACTCACGTGATGAGAATGGACTGGTTGTCCCGATCTGGAATGGCAGAGGGCAGCAGAAGAAAATCAGTCAGCAACAAACAGGCAGGATATACAAATCAGGCAACACTGGGGATGGTCAGAGCTCGTGAGTTCTAGTTCTGGCTGTGCCGTTAGCCAGTAGTGTGCTGACTTGGGCATGCTGAATCTTCTTTGAGACAATTCGTTCGGGTTTCCCAAATGTGGGGTGCGTAACATGGGCAGCATGTGAAGTGAACAGTCAATCCCACAGTGTGAGGGTTATTCGTCTTCACAGATCCTTAACTCCCCGCTAGCACTTTCTTATCTCCCTTTTCAATGCCGAAAGCAAGTCACAGACCCAGAACTTGCCAGAAGCTACAGCTTCTAATGAGAATGTATGGACTCTGACTTGCTGTCATTGCATTTTTCTTTTACCTTTACCTTCTACTCATGGAAAGAGACAATGGTTTCCCACTTACAACAATGTTATAGGTTGAACTGTGTGTCCCCTACGTTCCTATGTGGAGGATCTAACCCCCAGTACCTCAGAATACGCCTTATTTGAGAATAGGGTCATTTCTGATGTAACTAGTTAAGTGCAGGTCATACTGGAATAGGGTGGCCTCTAATCCAGTATGACTGAGGTCCTTATAAAAAGAGAAATTTGGAGACTGATGAGGACATGATATGCAGGTGAAGGTAGAGATCTGGTGCTTCCTCTTTTTGTTTGTTTGTTTGTTTTTTGTCTCTTTGGGGCGGCACCTGGGGCATATGGAAGTTCCCAGGCTAGGGGTCTAATTGGAGCTGCAGCTGCTGGCCTACACCACAGCCACAACAACGCGGGATCCGAGCTGTGTCTGTGACCTACACCACAGCTCACGGCACTGATGGATCCTTAACCCACTGAGTGAGGCCAAGGATCCAACCAGCATCCTCACGGATACTAGTCGGGTTCAGTACCGCTCAGCCACAATGGGAACTTCTACAAGCCAAGGAATGCTGGAGATGGCCAGCAAACCACCAGAAGCTGGGAGAGAGGGCTGGAACAGATTTCCCCTCATAGCCCTTAGAAGAAACCAGCCCTGCCCTTGATCTCAGACGTCTAGGCTCCAGAACCATGGGACGATGCATTTCTGTGGTTTAGGCCACCCAGTTTGTTATATTTTGTTATGGCAGCCCTAAGAAACGGATACTAACAGTGATATTATTCTTCCTTTTGAAACTGATGTAACTTTGGTCGATGAAAGATCTTAAATATGCAGAACTGGCCAGGAGTGTGCATGTGAGATGGGAATGCCTGAAGTTTGGGCGGCATTGTACTGGATGCCTTCGCAGCCGCTGTGGAGCTCACGTGTTCGCTTCTACTTCTCCCCGCCCCGAGTCAGGTGAGAGTTGAACAGAAGAGGTGATGTGAGGCATGATGGCGTAACAGTATTACCACACCTCTATCTCTTCTGCAAACTTAGGGAGGAGAAAGAGGAACCTGAGAAGGCAGGTGAAGGCATGTGGCTGGGCCCATTTCTCCAACTTTGTCTCTTCTCCAAGTGTGCCTGTGCTTGGGGCTCTTTGCAGGTGGGGGCAGGGCATCTCCTTGTGTTCTGCACTTCCCCCCCCCCAAAAAAAACATGTACTTCATGTGGTTTCAGTCACAAGCCCTGGCTTAGGCACCAGGACTGGTAGTGGAAGATACTGTGCCCCTGGCTTTCAGTCCTGAAATCCACTGCCTCTCCTAAGGCCACTTTGGTCACTGCACCATCTGGGTGACCAAGGCCAGTGAGGTGCTCGAGTAGCTAACTAAGAGTTGGTCAGTTAACGGACTTGAATAATTAACTGAAAAACTGTTTTAAAAATATGGGAGTTCCCTGGTGGCTCAGCAGGTTAAGAATCTGGTGTTGTCTTTGCTGTGGCTCAGGTCACTGCCGTGGCATAGGTTTGATCCCTGGCCTGCTGCAGGCCCGGCCCCCCCAAAATATGGATTAGAGATATTACTCACCAGTCAGCATGAACTGATAGGCATTGTCAGAGATGGAGAAGATGTGGGGCGGGGCCTCCTGGCGCTTTTTGCCTCGGTAGGCCGTCACCACCTCGGGGTTATACACCGGCAGCCACTTGTAGGGGTTGACGGTGACACAGAAGAGGCCCGAGTAGGTCTGAGAAAATAAGAGTATTCCGCATGAGGGATTTGTTTGTACTTGGAGAGACAGATGGAATAAAGAGACGCTGAAGGGCGCTCACGTAGATCATCCAGGCTGCGTAACGCTCTTTGAGGTTGTACAGCACAGCGGGCTCGTGCAGGTGGGTCATCATGGCCATATCCTCGATCTTGTCAAATTTGGGAGGGTTCATGGGGAAGACTTGGTCACTGTTCAGAGTTAGCGTCTGGATATGGAGACAGAAAACACGTGGTGGGTGGGGGACCTGATGATCAGGACTCCCACGCTACTGGTGTGATGGAAGTGGTGAGATATTGCGGTGAGGATTACCCTGTTGCCATGGGTAGCTTGATGGAGCATCTCCTTGCTCAGAGGTGCTCTGTAAATAACTAATCACAACTGATGAATCCAATTCTGGTCAAACTGCATAACCAGTTCTGGTCTGCTACCCTCAAGTCAGCATGTCCTTTTTTTTTTTTTTTTTTGCTTTTTAGGGCTGCTCCTGAGTCATATGGAGGTTCCCAGGCTAGGGGTCTAATCAGAGCCGTAGCTACCGGCCTACATCACAGTCACAGCAACACGGATCCAAGCTGCATCTGCAACCTACACCGCAGCTCATGACAACGCCATATCCCCAACCCACTGAGTGACGTCAGAGATCGAACCCGCATCCTCATGGATCCTAATCGGGTTCGTTAACCACTGAGCCACGACGGGAACTCCCAGCATGTCATTCTGTGTGCCAGGAGTGGGTCACAGGTATGCAGAGCTGTAGAGCCCTTCAGCCTCAGGGTGGCCCTGTGGGACTCAGAGCGGCCACGCCCAGAGCAGCTTACCTCTGTTTCCCCATTTTCTGTGAGTACCGCAGTGATGCTGAGCCTGGGATGTTGGAAGGAACTACGGCAGTGTACTTCATGCGTCTCCACCTCCCTTCCTCTGCTCATGTGGGTGTGGGTTGCTTTGTCTGGGATGTCTACAGGGACATTAGGCCTAGGGACCTTTAGAGCACTTCTTGGAGTTCCTGTCGTGGCTCAGCAGTACTGACCCTGACTGGTATCCATGAGGACGTGGGTTTGATCCCTGGCCTCACTCAGTGGGTTAAGGGATCCCATGCTTCCTTGAACTGTGGTATAGGTCGAAGACGCGGCTCGGCTCCCACGTGGCTGTCGCGTAGGCCGGCAGCTGCAGTTCCCATTGGACTCCCAGCCTGGGAACCTCCATATGCCCTGGATGCAGCCCTGAAAAAAGACAGAAAAAAAAAAAGCTCTTCTTGGGTGCTCTTGTTTCCACTCTCCCCTGTCTTTTCGAGGCCTCCAGAAGTCCTTGCACCTCTGCTCTAATAGTTAAAACACCTGGACTTGGATCTGAGCCACATTTTGAGACTATTACCTCCTTTCCCCCTCTCTGTTTTCCCCTCCATTCAAGCATACGGCAGGCTCTCCATTACTCAGGAGAGGTAGAAAATAGGGCAGAAAAGAGAAGGGGCCTGTGAGCCTTTCTCGCCTCTGTTTTCCGGAAGCCTAACTCCTTAGAAGAGCTTTGAGGGTTTTACCAAAATGATAAAAGGGGTGAGGGATTTCTTCATAGAGACCAACTCTCTTGAAGAAATGACGCCCTTCTGCCCCAGGGCCCTTCTCCGGAGAGGGACACCTCAAGTTGCACGTGGGGGACGGAAAAGTCTGCATGTCCCAAAGCTTCAGGAATTGGAACTTATTTCTAAGCAGATCCTTCAGGGGGACAGCGAGCCCCTATGTAGTATCATTAAAAATGTAGCACAGCTCTGTGGAGGGGACCTCAGTAATAACTCAGGAAAAATGTATTTCTGACCCTGCGAAAAGAGGCTGAAATCAGAGGTTAAGTTCAATAGCAAGAGCAACAGAAGTAACAGTAATAATAGGTAGTTCCCTGATGGTCAGGACTGGGCACTTTCACCACTGTGGCCTGGGTTCAGTCCCTGGTCTGGGAACTGAGAGCCCACATCAAGCTGCTGCACGCCACAGCAAAAAAAAAAAAAAAAAAAAAAGAGGAAAAATCAGCAGGGAGATGAGTCAGCAATTGGTAAAAATATTCAAAAATCTATCTGGTATGTTTGAGTTTGTGAACTGTGATTCATATGTGCCATGTACTCTTGATTTGTATGCTGGATGGTAAACTCTGGGGAAAACAGGCACTGAGATTTGCTCCTATTTGCGAAGTGATGGACACTGTGTCCTGGACACATGGTGGGTGTCCAGGAAGCACTTGAACTGAATGGTAACTGCTCAGTGATTCTGGGCATTAAACTAGGCGTTGTCTCTGGAGCTTCCTCTGTAAGTCACTCTGCAGCCTAGGGAGTTCTTTGTGGTACCTTCACCCATCCAGGAGGAGTCAGTATCAGTTTCTCTCCTTAAGGGAGAGGTAGTTCAACCCCTTCCGCCACCACCTTCCCTTTTCTCTAAAGCAAACATCACAGAAATGAAGCCCAAGCCCTCGGAGAAGGAGACAGGGGCAGAGGTGTGCCCCATGGCAGTTTTCACCTGCTATATCACTGTAGAGTAGATCAGAGTAGTCTTGTCCGATCTTCAGGTTTCCATGGACCAGCATCCAATTGCTAACATTCCACTCCAAAGGAAATGGCAAGGACATCTGAGATCAGCACTTACCCGGTCATCGAGGGTCTTGACCGTGACCTTGTCGTTCTCCCTGCTCTGGATCATACCCTTCACATACAGTTCCTTGTCGTCCACTGCAAAGCAGGCTTTCTTGGAATCGAATGGGCGATTCTGAGCCTCGATTCTCTCCTTCTCAGATTTCCGCAGGTAGGGAGCGGCCTCTCCAAAGACGGCCATCTCCGCGTCAGAGCTCATGGCTGCAGGGGCTGGGGAGACGGGGGCGCTCCTGAATCTGACGGGCCCTGCTCTCTTATTTCCATTCAGACAAGGGGCTGGATTCAGAAACTCCTGGGACTAACCTAGGTCTTGAGGACTCTAGGACCAGGTCTAGGGGTCTAGCATGGGCAAGCGGGGATGAGCTAAAGGGAAAATTTTACTCTAAGAAAAAAGTCGGAGGGGTTGTTGTCATCTCTGAGCATTGACTTTGAAACATCTTAGTCCCGCTCCAGGCATGGAAGCCTGAACCGTTGAGAGGAAGGCAAAGCGGAGCCCAATCAAGGAGGCCTCGGAAAGGACTTCCCTAATTACACATCCTGTTTGAACTCCATGGTCTGTGTCATTCCCAAATCTTAAAGTTGTCTGAAAAGAATTATTGGAATGTTGATAATTCCTAGTAGAAACTTGAGACCGTCTGGTGAAAAGTCATGACTTGAACCTGAAGTGCGGCCACCCTTGTTTGGTCACTTACAGGTAGTAAGGTGATGGGAGGCATGATGGTTTAGGCCACATGTTCCAGACTTTAACATGCTCCAGAATTAACTGGAGAGCTTATCAGAACACACATTTCTGGGCCCTAACTGCAGAGTTTCTGAATCCGTAGGTGTGGGATGGAGCCTGAGAATGTACATTTCTAGCACGTTCCTGGAGATGCTGATGGGGCTGGTCCAGGGACCACACTCTGAGAACGGCTGGGCGTAGGGCCCGCCTACTCCCAGTGCGGTCCTTGAACGTGTTGCATCAGGAGTTTGTTAGACATTCAGGATCTCAGACCCACCCAGATTACAAAAGCAGCATCTGTAATTTAACAAGCTCTTCAGTGATTTTTGGGCATATAGTAAAATTGAGAACTACTGGGCTGAATGCAGAGGTCTCTGAACTTCAGTTACTAGCAGTGTCAGGGGGTGACAAATAATGTTTAATTAGATTAATACCTGCCTGAGGACTCACTGCCTGGAGTGTATATTGGATGTGATGTTTATGTGTCTTTCTGCCTCTCTTTATCTTTTTTTCTCTTTCCCACTCCCTTCTAAACCATCCCCTTTCATTGATCCTCCTTTTTTTTTTTTTTTTTAATGTGTTTTTCCTGCTTAGAATCTAGACAGTCTGGCTTCAGCCCCAGCATTGAACTTCATCAACCACTTCACTTCTCTGGGCCACTAATTCCCCTGAAAATGAAGAGGCCAACCTAGCTCATCTCCAGGGCCCTGCAGGGAGCTATGTGGCTTTCTGGTTCCTTTTCCTCACCTGCATCTGCTCCTTCTGCTCCCTCTGGACCTTCCCCCCACCCTCCTTTCTGACCCGCCACTTCTTTTCCTCACATCTCTCCCCCTTTTTCTTTCTCTCTTCTTTTCCACTTATTCTCCTGTAACCACCCATAAAATGGAATTTAGTTACAACATGTATCCCCATATTTCCCTTAAGAAATAGTTCACATTTTTTGGTATAAAGCCCTTTATGTTTCCTATTAAAAGTGGGAAAATTGGAGTTACCGTCGTGGCTCAGTGGTTAATGAATCCAGCTACGAACCATGAGGTTGTGGGTTTGATCCCTGGCCTCTCTCAGTGGGTTAAGGATCTGGTGTTGCCGTGAGCTGTGGTGTAGGTTACAGATGCGGCTCGGATCCCGCGTTGCTGTGGCTGTTGTGCAGGCCAGCGGCTACAGCTCTGATTTGACCCCTAGCCTGGGAACCTCCATATGCTGCCCTGAGTATGGCCCTAGAAAAGGCAAAAAGACAAAAAAAAAAAAAACGGGAAAATAGGACATTTTACCATTGTCTTTTGAAAGATCTCCCACCTCCCCTTTCTTTTTGTCTTATTTATTTATTATTTTTTTTAGGGCCACACCCGTGGCATACAGAGGTTCCCAGGCTAGGGGTCTAATTGGAACTACAGCCTCTGGCCTACACCACAGCCACAGCCACAGTCATGCAGGAGCCAAGCCGTGTCTGCAACCTACACCACAGCTCAGGGCAACGCTGGATCCTTAACCCACTGATTGAGGCCAGGGATTGAACCCGCAATCCTCATGGTTCCTAGTCTGATCCGTTTCTGCTGCGCCACTACGGGAACTCCCCACCTCCTCCTTCTTGCACCTTATGAAAACCTTCCTTACTGGTAACTAGGTGTTGTCTCCATTTCTCTCCTTGTACTCTGGGGCTGTCTAGTCCTACAGAAAGAGGAGACTCTGCTTCCCTCTGGACCTTGTTCAGGTACCTTGCGTTTGGGTTTGACGTTGGCTCTGCTCTGCAGCCATCTGTGTGCTTGTGGTTAAGTTTTCATAGTAAGAGACCAGAAGTCAGCTTAGTACCAATCAGGCTGGTTTAAATTTTCTCAGTAACTGCCTGGTGGAGAAGAAGACTCCACCCACATTGGTTTCCTCTTCTCTCAAAACAGTCCCTCCTGTCGTGGCTTAAGTGGGTTTTACCACAGCAGCAGTTCTCAAACTCTGTTCTCTCAGAAACCCTTCACATTCTTTTTTTTTTTTTTTTTTGTCTTTTTGCCTTTATATAGAGCCGCACCCGCGGCATATGGAGGTTCCCAGGCTAGGGGTCTAACAGGAGCTGTAGCTGCCGGCCTTCGCCACAGCCACAGCAACGAGGGATCGGAGCCACGTCTGCAACCTACACCACAGATCAAGGCAATGCCGTATCCTTAACCCACTGAGCAAGGCCAGGGATCGAACCCACAACCTCATGGTTCTTAGTTGGATTCGTTAACCACTGAGCCACGAAGGGAACTCCACTCTTCACATTCTTAAAAGTGATCGAGAACCCAAAGAGTTTGGTTTATGTAGGTCGCATCTACCAATATTTACAATCTCACAAGTCGAAGTTGAGAAAATTTAAGTCATTTTAAATTACTGTCAAATCCATTGCATGTTAATACAATAGCATATTTTTATAAAAATGACTGTATTTTCCAAAACAAAAACAAAATCTTTGATATCATTTTTTTCTCATTTTTGCAACTCACTTTAATGTCTGCTAAATAGAAGACAGCTGGATTTTCATGCCTGCTTCTGTATTCAGTGTGTATGTGTGTGTGTGTGTGTGTGTGTGTGTGTGTAGTTGTTAAAGTAGAATATCGCACAGTTATGCAGTTTGGAAAAGGAAAGAATATTTCAGTTGTCTTTTCAAATAATTGTGGATTTTCCTTTTAGAAACTATAACAAAACTTGACATGTGGTAACTTCTGCGGTAGTTTCTTAAAGGGTAGTTGCAGTGTGGAATCTGAAATCACATCAAAAAACATTTTGTACTTGTTACATTATAATCTGTTGGTCTGTCTGGAACTTTGAATGAAACCTTTACCCATGTATGAACATCATTAACCAATCCTTTGGAAAATATTATTCACTGAATTACACAGAACCTGCAAATATTGATGTTTCATTATGCCGTATAACAATCACAAGGAGTTCCCATCGTGGCTCAGCAGTTAATGAACCCAACTAGTATCCATGAAGATGTTGGTTTGATCCCTGGCCTCGCTCAGTGGGTTAAGGATCTGGCGTTGCCATGAGCTATGGTGTAGGTCGCAGACGCAGCTCAGATCCTGAGTTGCTGTGGCTGTGGCGTAGGCCAGCGGCTCTAGCTCCAATTCGACCCCTAGCCTGGGAACTTACACATGCCAAGGGTGAGGCCCTAAAAAGACAAAAACAAAAGAAAAACCCCACGGTCATTAATACGAGCACTGATCTCATTAGGAAACTCAAGTATTAGGAAGTTGTCAAGCTAATAGTGGTAGATAACAGTCTTCCAAAATTTTAATTTTTGCTTAAAAGTTCAACTATAACATTAGCAACAAACACTGTCAGTTGTTTTTTCTTGAAATGATAAGCACACTTATTGCCTTTTTTTTTTTTTTTTTTTTTTTGCTTTTTAGGGTCACACCCATGGTGTAAGGAAGATCCCAGGCTAGGGGTTGAACTGAAGCTACAGCTGCCAGCCTCCACCACAGCCACAGCAACGCGGGACCCGAGCCTTGTCTGCAAACTATATTGCAGCTCATGGCAACACTAGATCCTTAACCTACTGAGCGAGGCCAGGGATTGAACCCACGTCCTCATGGATGCTAGTTGGATTCCTATCCACTGTGCCACAATGGAAACTCCTACTTCATTGCTCTTTGAGAAAATGTCTGCCAAATATCCAAGTCTGAGAAATCATAATAAGTTCACTGGTTATTCTTTCAAGTAAAAATGGTACTTCATGAATCAAGAGGCTGCTTCATCTTGAAACTCAGATAACTGCACATGTGTTTTTCAGGACAACCAGCAAGTCCAGGTGTAGCGGGAGTGCTTCACACGGACTTCCCTCCATCACGCATAATATTACAAAGATGTGGATAAAACTGAGATGTAAATAAATGTAACAGTTTCCACTGCTGCAAATTTTAAGTCATTTTAAAGTGAAGCTGGCCTTTATTTTTTACATCGCCCCCTTTGGCATATGGAAGTTCCCAGGCTAGGGGTTGAATCAGAGCTATAGCCGCCGGCCTACACCACAGACTCTGCAGCATCAGATCTGAGCCACATCTCCGACCTACAGCACAGCTCATGGCAACGCTGGATCCTTAACCCACTGAGTGAGGTCAGGGATCGAACCTGCAACCTCATGGTTCCTAGTCGGATTCGTTTCCGCTGAGCCACGACGGGAATTCCTAGCTTGACTTAGTGTTAAGGGTGGTACCCAAAGTACCATCAAAATCAAATGCAACAGAATCTCTGTGGTTGGCACTGAGGATTCTGACTTTGGGGATCTGAATTGTGGGAATCTTAATTCATGAGGACACTGTTTTGCTTTTCTAAAGCCAGTCTTTCCAAAACCATGGCATGGCCCTGCTGGTCATACACAAAATGATTTTAGGCAAATATTTCTTTCTTTTTTGTCTTTTTGCCTTACCTAGGGCCGCTCCTGTGGCATATGGCGGTTCCCAGGCTAGGAGTCTAACAGGAGCTCTAGCTGCCGGACTTTGCCACAGCCACAGCAACACGGGATCTGAGCCGCATCTGCAACCTACATACACCACATCACGGCATAACCCACTGAGCAAGGCCAGGGATTGAACCCGCAACCTCATGGTTCCTAGTTGGATTCATTAACCACTGAGCCACGATGGGAACTCCACAGGCAAATATTTCTTAGTTTTAATTAGTAGATGCTTATTTTAAAGTCTGTTGCCTTATTTTGTAACAATCTAAGATGCCATAAATCGTCAAATAAGTTATTTTGTGTTCCCAAAATATAGTTAATTATACTACTCCTGTTATTGATTATAAGATGCATCCCAAGTTTAGAGATAATATTTAGTGGGAAAACTAGAAGAAAATTAGAATTGATAAAACAAGGTAATAATGTGCTGTGCATTTAGAGACTGTAAAATATCTGTTTATGTTAGTGATGGAAAGCAGTATTTCTCAAACTTTGGTGTGCATAGGAATCCAGTTGGGAGTCTTGTTGAAATGCATATATATAATTTTAAATTTTATTGGAGTATAGTTGACTTACAACGTTGTGTCAGTTTCTGAGTCAGCAGATCTGGAGTGGAGTTTGAGGTTCTAAATATACAAATGTTTCAGCTGATGTAGATGGTCCCTACTTTCTTTCTTTTTTTTTTAATATCAATGAATTTTATTTCAATTATAGGTGTACACAAATCATCACAAGATGGTCCCTGCTTTCATAACAAGCAGACAGGGTAACTCTGAAAAACAAAATCTAAGGAAACAAGTGAATCGAGGTAAATAAAAATAATAAGTGAATTAATAGAATGGCATTAAATAGACTTCGCAAAACTTGCAGTAGTAGTTAGTGTAGGAATGAAGCCTGAAACTGGGCAAAGACTACAGTAGCTCATGGTCAAGCTATGTCTTTAGGCCTCTTAAAAAACAGGACTGTCCAACTGAGGTTCAAGTCACCTCCAGTTTTGAAGCAGATATTTTTCTCCTTTCACCCACAGCTCTAACTAGGACTCAGAACACAGTGCCTCCTAACTGTACTGTCTCAACGGTGCATGAGTTGTCTCAGAAATACTCTTGCACAGGTGTTTGCATTCAGCCTACTTGAATGTTTTCGGGGATGACATTTGTTCATTCTGGGGGATTCTGGGTAACCATTTGCAGGTTTTGCTGGACAAAGATTCTTCTCGCTCTAAACCAAAATCCGGCTTTCTGTGACTTCAGGATCCTCACCCAGGCTCTCAGTAACAACAGAAGGAGTTCAAACCTTCTTCCCACAAGACAGCTCTCCCCTCATTTGGTGGCCACCCTGCGTTCTCTTTTCTTTATCTCTGCCAGGCTAAGCGGCGCCCGTGCCATCTTCCCTCTGCTTCTTCCGTGATATGCGTCTGAATCTCCTTTACCTTCTCGGTGAACTCACTCCTGCTAATCTCATAAAGCGTGACATCCAAGCCACATGTTGTCCTCCCTCAGCTTGTGCCCTCACCTCTCTTGACCTAGGTGTCATGCCTGGGGTGGTGACTGCCTTCTGGCAGCCCCGTCACACTGCTGACTCACCACTCACTGTCAAGCAAAGCCCCTCGATCCTCTGCGTGCGTGCAGTTTTGCTAAGCCAGATCTTGTCCCCATGTTTATGCAGCCGTGCTCTGGGACCCAGGTTAAAACCGTTTATTTTTGGCTGATAAACCTTGACTGGTTAGGTCTGATCCGACTCTCTAGGCATGACTCAGAGTGTGCCTGGGGACTCTGTCCCCAGAAAGTCTCATAATTAGCCTCTTCTCTGTTTTCTGAGCTTGACCTGTTTCCAACCCTCCACAGCTGTATCCCTTCCACCACCAGCTCTGTACCTGTCTTTAGGGGTCAGGCGGTGGAGACAGCCACCTCAGTCTGCCTAATCATCATCACCCCCTTTTGAGATCTCCCCACCCCCTCTTTTTGCTGTCAATGCACCATGACGTTGCTCTCAACTTTCATCGCTCTCCTGGGAATTTCTCAGCTCCTGTATCTTGTCAGCAGTGGTGGTGTGGTCATGACTTAATTATACTTTGATTTTCTTGGCTCTCATTCATCTTGAATTACCTCCCATAAACAGAGGTTTTGAGGGGGGAAGTGTTTTTAAGACTCCACTGGACTTAGGTTTGGCTTGGTCTCTTTATCGGTATTACTTGTGAGAAAAGGCATAGATGAGTGGGTTCAAGGGTGCAGACTCTGCTCCAAGAACAGCAGAGTTAACCACTGTGAAGACGGGATCTTGAGCCCATGGACATCATGTTCTGGGCCAACTAACTATATTGGCCTGGAGCTTGTACGTCAAAGTTTGCAGTGTATTTTATACCTATTAGTGTAATGAGCAAGTTTGGGAAGCTATTCTTCCTTAGGTGAAACCTGCATATTTTGAAATCTGCCTTTAGAAAAATTTAAGCGACTGAGTTTAATTTCATCAATTTAAGTTTCTTATGAGGGTGGCAGGAATAAGAATGTGTAAAACAATGTTTGCTAATTTCACTTATTTTGTCCCCAGTCAAGATGAAAATGACTCTTACCTTCTGGATTCCCAAAGTGACGGTTAGTGTCCCTCAGGAATGAAGTGTCTTCTCGGGAGTAATTCCAGAAATCAAAAATCAAACAAAAACAAAGAACAAATGAACCACAAAGAGTTTAAATAAGTCTAGAAATTGTGTTTGTCCTAAGTTTAGCTACATTTGAATAGGGACACATTGGATGGCATGGGATGGAAATAAATTTTCTATTTTCCCCTTGGGTTAAATCATTATTCCTTAAATAATTAGTTGATTACAACATTTGAGTATCTTCTGTGTGTGCAAAGTATTGTGTCAGCTCCTTAAGGGGATTGACAAATGATAAAATGATAAAGGCAGTCTCTACCCTGAAGGAATGCAAAATTTAATAAGGTTTAAGAGATGTGCTTGCATAAATCCTTGAACAAGGAAGAGTAACACAAATTCTGTAAAAGTCTAAATGAAGTGTAATGAGGACTTAGGTGATGCTTCTGGCTGAGAGTAGGGGGCTGGGAGAGGTCAGGGAAGAAAGGAAGGAGGTGGGGGAAGGATCCGATTGCAAGCTAGATGCTTAGACCAGTAGCTTAATTCTTTGGCAATGGGCGAACAGTTGTGAATTATAGGCAAGTCTTCTTTAAGAGGTCTGTCTAGAAGGACACGTCTTAAATTGCCTATATTCTCTTGGAGAAGATGAAGGTAGGCCAGCTGATAACTCATCTGGGACCAGGGAATCTCATTCCAGAAGTTTATAACCTACATGAAGATCTCAAAGTACCGTAACAGTCCAAATAATTTTCAATACCAAATTTAATTTAAACAAACTTCCCATTTACCATACGGTATTTTTTATGGAACCAGGGGAACACACTGTAAAATGCCATTTAGACAGGAAGAGGTATTTCAACACTTTGTTTACTACTTTATTACCTCTTCCTTTTGTGAGTCTCCAGTAGTCTCCAGCCATATCCTAAAATTTCTATACATTTCTCAGGAAAAAAAAATTAAATGCTAAAGTATCATGTTCTGTATCCTTAGTTTAAAAGAAATCAGACTCGGAGGCAGCACTCAGTTTTCTAATGCCAGTTCTGTAAAGTAACTGTTGTGATTTCTTTGGGTTTTGGTTTCCTTCTGTGAAAGGAGACAGATGGACCAGAAAAACCTCCAAGAGTCCTCTTAGCTCTGGCAATGTATGACAGACATTATTCTGCTGGAGACGGTGGCCCCACATCAAAGCATCACCTGAAGCTTGAATCCCTCTGGGGGTTACTCCTGCAGTGTCAGACAGGACCCAGCTCACACTCCCCAAGGCACGCCATGCAAGACCAGTCTGGAACCAGTTATTAATAAAGCAGATTATGATATGTTCCGAGATGGATAAAATGCATGGGAGAATTTCTTCCCATAGACATCCTGATGAGTAAAAAAAATTTAAGCAACCACAAGCAGGTCAAGTAATAGACATCCTGATGAATAAAAAAATTTAAGCAACCACAGGCATGTCAAATAACAGTTCTTGACGTGCCTGTGGAAGAGAGAGCACCAAGTAACATGTTTATTTGCTCACTGCATGTTACGACATTGATCTAAACCATTCGAGGGGTAAGTATGCATTATGTTCAGCTTTATCCTGCAGGTTAATTTTTTTTTTTTTTTTTGGTCTCATAATTGCTTATATGGCTGTCTTTTTAGTCCCTATAGAAGCTTCTTCAAAGGTTCCCATCTGGTCTCTCATGTTGTCCTCAACATGTTACTTTATGCTTAGTAGGCCCTCGGCAAAGGCTACCGTGTTGCCGTCTCTCCAGGTGACCTGATGGAGCAAAAATGTGGGCACAGGTGAGCGCTTACCTTGCGATGCTGCCGTCGGAACAGCTTCAAGAGCTTGGCCCCCAGCTCCCTTTATAGTCCCAAATCTGCAAGCCCAGCACTCGAACTTGGCTATGTTTGGGGGATCACCATTTACTCGCTAGATGTAAATGCGTCGTAGACCTGATCTCTCACTCTTGTTAAGTTACTTGGATAAATGACCCGCGGAGGCTGCATAATGCCAAGTCAGCTGCATAGGGATTTTGACGTTGGACACAGATCTTTGAGACTTAGAGAGTCCTAGGGGCAGAGTGGAACTGGGGCGGAGTATGCTTAGAAGGTCGGTGAAGGGCAAAGCCACGGGGTGGGTTGTCAGGCAATGGATGATCAATAGCACAGATGGTGGTTACGTCTCATTTACCCAGCATTGTAAACATGAGATGATGTGTGCCTCTTCTCAGAAATTTCTGGAAAAGACGAGATTGGCCATTTAACACAACCATTCTTTCTTTCTTTCTTACTTATTTTTAGTTAAAAAAAATCCATTGCAGACAGAAAACTTTCTATATTACATATTATCTTTGTTTATTGAATGATTTTCCATAGACCTTTTTTTAATTTATTTTATTGAAGTATAGTTGATTTATCTTGATTTCTTTAATCCGGTATCTTGAATAGAATTTAACTTCTTTTTGATCTCTTAAGGGTCTGGAAAGGGATATAATGAAACTGGCAGGGATATTATGGTTCCTTCGTGGATTTAACCCTGGACTAATTGTTCCTAGATTGACATGAATTCTGTGTCACCTTTCTAGTTTTTATATCTTCACCTTCACGACAAGTTATTCAGCTGTAATTTTATCTGTGGTTAGTATGTTTGCCTCTACTAGCCTGATTTTGCTTTTTCTAAGCTGATGTAGACTGGGAAACAGATTATGAAATTAAGAGTAAGTTAAAATAGGGAGTTCCCATTGTGGCACAGTGGAAACAAATCTGACTAGGAACCATGAGGTTTTGGGTTCGATCCCTGGCCTCACTCAGTGGGTGAAGGATCTGGCGTTTCTGTGAGCTGTGGTGTAGGTTGCAGACGCAGTTCGGATCCCGTATTGCTCTGGCTGTGGTGTAGGCTGGTGGCTCTTGCCCCAATTTGACCCCTAGCCTGGGAACCTCCATATACTGCTAGTGCAGTCCTAAAAAGAAAAAAAAAGGAGTAAGCTAAAGTAAGAATCACCACATTCTGTTTTATTTTATTTTGTTTTATTTTATGGGTGCACATGTGATATATGGAAGTTCCCGAGCCAGGGATTGAATCCGAGCCACAGCTTCAACCTGTGCCATAGCTGCAGCAACACCAAATCCTTTAATTCACTCCACCGGGCTGGGGATCCAGCTCTCACCTCTGCAGTGACCCGAGCCACTGCAGTGGGATTCTCAACCGACTGCTCCTTGGTGGGAACTCCTAAATTCTGAGTGCAATTCTTGAGGGTTCTAACAAAAATAAATGGCTTTTTGGTTGCTTGGGGTTTTTTTGGTTTGAAACCTAAGTGACATTTGAATATGCAGGAACAACTGTACATTGTAGAAGTTAGAGACATTTGCAGCAATACAGCCTGACTTGTTTACATTGTGTATGATCAATATGATCAATATTTACATTAATCCTATAAAATGTAAGTATTCAGTATTTTGTAGTAGCCTATAATGTAATATAACCTGAAAAGAGTATAACTGAATCACTTTGCTATACACCCAAAACTAACACAATATTGTGATTCAACTAGATTCCAATTAAAAAAAAAAAAAGATTCTCTAGTCCTCCAGTGAGTGATCTCATGTAGCTGAGTCGTTTCCAAAGGACAGTTTGCATCAGTCAAAGCGAAATGTGGGCAGAGGAGGCACAGATAGGAATAGGACTTCCACTGAGCATTTTCCAAAGCAGGTTTGACAGAATGCCGGTTCTGAGGGAAACTGCGACGTGAAAGGCGCCCTGGGTAAATGAGTTTAGGAAACGTGGCCAACTCTATTCCTGGCTGTTAGAGAATTCACCATCAATATGAGCACGTTAAGGGACCTGAGAAGGCTTTCAGCAAAGAAATGTGAAGGACCTTTTTTGTACCTGTGGATTTGATGTTCGGGCACTGTCTTACTCCCCGGTGGAGAAAAAACAAGAGGGAAAGGCTGAAGGCTACAATCCACGGAGAAGCAGTCTCTCTTTCTTAGCATCATTTGGCCCCGAAGAAAGCAACAGAGAGCAGTCAGGCATAAACACAGCTGCTTTTACTCAGGGGTAGCCTTTTGTACACAGCCGATGCTCAGTGAATTTTGTTCCTGTGAATCAATGAATCAAGACGATTCGTGGGGAATCCCCTGAAATAGGGCTGAAGTGACAAGACAGCAAAGAATGGAGTCAGACTCGGTCTTGTTTAGTAGTAATAGTTTATTTCTTACTTATTTCACCACCTGCCAGGCTTTATCCGTATTGGCTCACTTACCAAATTCATAATAGTTTTGTGCAGTAGCTGCTAATGGCATTGCCATTTTATGGTTGAAGAAATTGGACCACTGCAAGTTTTAAGGAAACTGTCCAAGGCCACACAACTAGTACGTGGCAGAAATGGGATTCAATTCCTCTCTGGCTCTAGAGCCAGCGCCTATAACCTTTCACTTCTGCAAGCCCATCACTTCTGAGTGCTGGCAGTGGGGAATGGAGATACGAAATAGGAACACTGCTCCAGAGGAGGTGGTAATGGACATGGGCAGAAAGTATGTAGATGCAGAAAGGGTATATGGCTTTCCCAGGGTTGACTTAAGTGCCAAGGTGAGTGAGCTGCACAGTGGATTAGAGTTATGGACAAAGTGTGTGAAAACCGTAGGGTATGTCGTGTATGTAAAATTTTATCGGAGTTGTTATTAATGATAAGATACTGCTTTGGAAGAGAGAGGAGCTCTGAAGGGGATGGTGACTGTGGAGAGAATCAGAATCTTTTTTATTATGTTTGATTTTTCTCTGCAAGCCTTAGGGGGTTATACTATTTACAATATTATTATTCCCATTGTCCGCATGGGCACTTGACATCGAAGGGAGTTAAGGGATTGACCCGAAGGCCCCACAGCTAGTAGGCAATGGAGCCAGAACTGACATCCCAAGTTGCTGATCCCGAAGCCTCACTTTTCCTCTAGCCTCTACTCTTTCTTAAAGGAGGCAGCCTCTAAGAGAATGGGCAGGAGGTTCTAGGCTTAGGGGACTTAGGGATGGTGGTTAGAAACAAGACTTCCCAGGGGCTGTGTCAGGAAGGTGGACTGGGCAAGCCTGGAGGGAAGGGTGGAGGTAGCACAGAGTGAAGTGGGGGAGGGGGAGGGGGCTGGGCTCATCTGTGACGGACTTCTGGTGCCCAGGAAATGAGCCAGGACATTACTCTGAGATCACTGGGGAACCTTTTGAGGTTTTTGAGCAGAAAAGTAAACACAAACACAGGCGCGCACGCACACACACACACAAAGATTAATCTGGAACTGATGATAGGATATAAAGGAAAGGAGAGAACCTGGGGTCCTAGAACCACTTAGCAACTACTTAAAAAAATCTTAGTGTAGGAAGTTCCCATCGTAGCTCAGTGGTAACAAACCCAGCTAATATCCATGAGGATGCGGGTTCGATTCCCAGCTTCATTCAGTGGGTTAAGGATCTGGTGTTGCCTTGAGCTGTGGTGTAGGTTGCAGACTTGGCTTGGATTCTGAGTTCCTGTGGCTCTGGTGTAGGCCTGCAGCTGTGACTCTGATTCAACCCCTAGCCTGGGAACTTTCATATATGACACTGGCAGCCCTAAAAAGCAAAAAAAAAAAAAAAAAAAAAATAGTGTAAACCTTGATGATATGATTATACAGACTCTGGTATGATTTACTGGGTTAGGCAGCAGGAAGTCAAGCAGTTAGAATTAACTCCTGGGAGTTCCTGTCATGGCGCAGCAGAAACGAATCTGACTAGGAACCATGAGGTTGTGGATTTGATTCCCGGCTTCATTCAGTGGGTTAAGGATCTGGTGTTGCTGTGAGCTGTAAGTTGCAGATGCGGCTCAGATTTGGTGTTGCTGTGGCGTAGGCTGGTTCGACCCCTAGCCTGGGACCCTCCATATGCCGTGGATTCGGCCCTAAAAAGTAAAAAAAAAATTAACTCCTGGATGACCCTATAAATTCAGATCTGTGTTAAAACTCTCCATAGCACCAGAGGGCTGGCATTCACAGTGGTTGTGTCCTGATGTCTCTGAGTCCATCCTACAGATTTAAGGAAAAGACTGTTGTGTGGGCTTGCAGTTGTCTGCCTCATTGTCCCATTTAAGCCCAGCAAAAAAAAAAAAAAAAAAAAAGAACCTCAGGAGGTAAAAGGCATATGTTTGGCCAGTTTAAGACCTTTGTGAGCTCTAAGCTTATTTTTTGAGGTCCTATCCCAAATTGTAGCAATATATTAAAATCCACTCAGTATATTATTAAAAATGCAAGTAATACCTACTTGCATTGAATATTAAAAAATAATCATGGTATAAAATGAAGAGAGCCTTGGAGTTCCCTCATGACTCAGTGAGTTAAGGATCCAGCATTGTCACTGCTGTGGCTCTGGTTACAGCTGTGGGTCGGGTTCAATCCCTGGCCTGGAAACTTCTCTCTGCCTTGGGCGCAGCCAAATAAAATAAAGCAAAGAAGGCCTTGATTCAACAGAATAGAAATGAGATTTAAGAGGACAGAGAGGGAGAGTTCTCTGATGGCCTAGAGGGTTGAGGCTCCTGCATTCTCAACACTGTGGCTCTGGTTGCTACTGTGTGGCAGGTTCAATCCCTGGTCCAGAAATTCCCACATACTGCCTGTGTGGCAAAAAAGAAAAAAAAAAATACAACCCCCCCCCAAACCCAGAGAGAACTGGAAATAAACGTTGCAACTCTAAATAAATAAATAAATAAATGAAATAAAAGGAGAGAGAGGGAGTGGCTCAGTGGAAATGAACCCAGCTAGTATCCAAGAGGATGTGGGTTCCATCCTTGGCCTCACTCAGTGGGTTAAGGATCTGGCGTTGCAGTGAGCTGTGGGGTAGGTTGCAGATGCAGCTCGGATCCCACATTGCTGTGGCTGTGGCATAGGCTAGCAGCTGCAGCTCTGATTGGACCCCTAGCCTGGGAACTTCCATATGTCTCACCCGTGGTCCTAAGAAAGACCAAAAAAAAATAATAATAATAAGGAAAGAGAAAAGCCAGGAATACCCTGAGGGCAGGATCCACAGGACTTTGATGATACTGGGTTTGAGGAGGAAGGAGAAATCAGAGAATCCTGCCTTTCATCCAGCCCTCATTTCAACCTGGAAATCTAGGGCCATGACACCAGCCCAGAGGAAATGCTGCAGGGGGGAAATACAAATTTAGACCGGACAGACTGAGGTTGAGATGATGGTGATTTCCAGCTAAGTAGATAGAGATAAGGGATCAGAGCTTACAGAGGTTAAAACTGAAGATGTGGGTCTGAGTGTGGTGGGGGAGTCACCTGTATGGAGGTGGTAGTTGAGCTTATTAAGGAGGTTGAGTTCTCAGGGAGAGGCTGCACGTGAAGTAGGTAAGATGAGGAAACAAAGACAGAAAGAGTGAGAATTAAAAGGTCAAATACTTGACCTTGCAGATACCCGGCTGAGATCTTATTGGAGTCAAAAGAGCCACAGGGTTACATGTTTTACCTCTGCTATTTACTGATGGTGGCAAGTCAGGTCACTTCTGTGAGGCTTTCCCCTTCAGCTGCCAAATCAGAAAAACGATTCTGTATCTGCCTGAGTCACTTTGTGTGGGGATCAAATGAGATACTGTCTAGATGTGGCCATCTCTGCAGGCAGTCTGTTTCCAGATCTTACTAAGACAGTATGTTTCGACCTGCAACAATTTTGTGCCCAATAATCATGGGAATTCTCTTGTGGCTCAGAAGGTTAAGGATCTGGCATCATCACTGCAGCAGCTTGGGCCGCTACAGCGGTAAGGGTTTGATCCTCGGCCTGGGAACTTCCACATGCTGTGGGCGTGGCCAAAAAAATCCATGAATGCCAAAAAAAACCCAAAAAACAACAAAAAAAATAAGGTGAGCAATGCGGACTCTACCGATGATTAAAGAGGAGACTAGATGAGGATTCTACTACATACCTTAGAGTAAAGTGTTCAGAGTTTCCATCAGAAATGTCTGCTCCACAAAGTCCATTTTCCTGCACAGCGCTGCAGGGGTTGAAGTGTTTCCCCTGAGGTGTTCCCCCCGCCCCCAACTCACTTTTTCCTCTGTTATGTGGAGTCATTTAGCTCCACCACGGGCCTGCATTTCTACTCATCTGGTTGCTCAACAGAAGTCCTCAAGAAAGGAAGATCATTTTCATCCTTAGAAAGTTTGGTGACCACTGTTTTCAGGCACATATTCCTTTTGGGGGGCCTCATCTTTATCCCACCGCTATGCCCCGCAGTCCATAGCTCAACCCCCACCACCGCCATCTGATCCCCTCCATATCTGAGAGGAAGGGTCTCAGCGAGGGTGTTCTCCAGTCTTGCTGCAGAATCATTTTGTCAACTCTAAAGTGAAGAGAACTTTATTATCAGTATCAAAAGAAGCCAAGGGAAGTGGTCTTTTCGAGAGAAGAAATAGTAAAAAGCTCCGTGGAGAAGATGGAGGAAAAGGAGGACCGTGGAAAGGGCATTGAGTTGGTCAGAGAGGTGATCCTGACATTAATGTCAGCAGGATGGTGGGGGTGGAAGCTTTGAAGGCAAGAATTAAGGAGTGAGCAGGTGCTGCAGAGGAGGAAGAAGCTTTCTTGATTTCCCTGGGAGCAAATCTCTCCACCAATCACTGTATAAGATGCATTCAGGGGAAATGCAGAGCTGGATGGAGAAAGCCGTATTGGAGCCAAATAAAGAGGCCCGGGAAACGAGTGTAATCAAGGTCATTCCTCAGCTACTTGAGAAGAAAGGGCAATTAATTGTGCTGATAGCAAGATCATTCCTTACCCCCCCCAACCGTCAAAGTGCTTATGTAACAGATGGAATTTCAAAAAGCAGCAAGGATTTCCCCAGCCAGGAACAGAAATTTCTGGGCAAAAGTCACAGGACAGGTACATTAGTGAATGATAATAAATTTATATTTAATCACCTAGTTAAAAATTGAGTGAGGATATTAGATTCCAGAACTAGAGGAGGTCTTGAATATTACCTAATCTAACCCTGACCGTACAGAATCAGAAATTGAAGTTCCGCACAGGTTCCTTATTAATACTAATTAATTAGACCCTTTCTCATTCTAATTTCAGACCCAAGAGAGCTAGCTCATCAGAACTCTTCCCCTTTCCTTTCCCCTTTCTTTCTTTCTTTTCTTTCTTTCCTTCCTTCCTTCCTTCCTTCTTTTTCTTTCTTTCTCTCTTTCTTTCTTTCCTTTCCTTTCCTTTTCTTTCTTCCTCTATCTTCCTTCCTTCCTCTCTTTTTCTTCCTTCCTTTGTTCCTTCTTTCTTTCTTTTCTGCCACACCCATGGCATGAAGAAGTTCAAACCTGTGCTACCACAGTGACTGTGCTGGATCCTTAACCTGATGAGCCACCAAGAAACTCCACAGAACTCTTTCAAGTACAATATAGAATCTTTTTCACTGCTACCATTTATACACTAAAATTTTGCAAAGCAAAAAGTTGTTGGAGGGTTATCTAGAGAATTGTTTAAACTGATTTTCTTCCAGTCGATGAGGAAATAGATTTATCAGTTTTACAGGCAGAAAAATTGAGGCTTGGCAAGATTATGTGACTAGTCATACAGCTAGTAAGTGACAGAGTGGGAGCCAGAATAAGTCCAGTTTGACTCCAAGTCCAGCTTGTCTTTTCACTCTAACACAGCTGCTTCTGGCTTTGCAAGATCCTATAAGACACTAATGCGCTCAGAATTATACATGCTTCTCAGAATTACACACAAACCAGGCATCCTTTTCTGAAAAAAACATGGAGAGAGTGTGTGCATAGCCTGGGAACATTGTGTTCAGAGAAGAAATTCTACCAGCTAGGCCTGCTCAGTAAACTGGAGACTTCCCTATCTGGCCTCATAAGCTTGACCGAAGCCTGTGAGAGTTAGGGTCTCTGTCATTTGCCCTTTTTTTTTTTTGCCTAGTAGATGTGTTTTTGTTACTTCAGTTGCTTGAAGCCTCACTGGAACTAAGAAGAACGTGATGAATTACTTTTTATTTTATAAATTTTCTATTTTTTTGTCTTTTTAGTGCCACGCTGTGAGACATGGAAGTTCCCTAGCTAGGGACTGAATTGGAGCTGTAGGTGCCGGCATACGCCACAGCCACAGCAACAAAGGATCTGAGCTGCGTCTATGACCTACATTGCAGCTCATGGCAATGCTGCATCCTTAACCCGCTTACGAAGCCAGGGATCGAACCCTCATTCTCACGGATACTAGTCAGGTTGTTTCTGTTGCCACAACAGGAACTCCCTCCGTATTCTTTTCCGTTATGGTTTATCAAGGATATTAAATATAGTTCTCTGTGGTATGCAGTAGGACTTTGTTGTTTATGATCATTAACTTTTATTATTAACTGCTTGGTTCTGAAACCATGTATCCTAAAAAAATTATGCCCTTTGTTAGGCATAGCCCAAATGTATATTTACATTGTTAAAGTCTGCATGATAATATAGTGACTAAGAGTGTACTTGGAGAGTCAGAATACTGGGGTTCAAATCCTGACCTCACGGAAGTTCCCATTGTGGCTCAGCGGAAACGAATCCGACTAGAAACGATGAGGTTGTGGGTTCGATCCCTGGCCTCACTCATTGGTTAAGGATCCTGAGTTGCCATGAGCTGTGATGTAGATCACAGACGCGGCTCGGATCTAGCGTTGCTGTGGTGTAGGCTGGAAGCTGTAGCTCTGATTGGACCCCTAGCCTGGGAACCTACATATGCCATGGGTGTGGCCATTAAAAAGCAAAAAAATAAAAATAAAAAAATCCTGACCTCACTATTTAAACGTGCATTTTGGCAATGTATTCAACTTTCCTGAGCCTCAGTTTCTTCATCTGTAAGACGGGGATAATAATACCTAACTCGTGGGGTTCCCATGACAATTGAGTAAATGAATGCACTAAAGGCTGCTTTTTGAAAGTGACTCAGAGTGGGTGAGGCCGTGTCAACAGGAGAACCTGAGACTAGGAAACCAGGAGGTTTCTTTAGCCCTCTGGCACCAACTACCGCCAGTGCCAGAAGGTTCTGGAAGCCAGGACAATGTCTTCTATTTTGTTTTTTTCATGTCCTTTTTGTTGCTGTTTGGTAAGACCCACCAGGTGACCCTTGTCTATTATCCATCCCCGGCCTCCCAGCCTACCCAGTACAATATAGCCAGTTTCCTGTTCAGGTGGCCCAGGACACTCTGAAGTCACCCTTCTCCATCTCAACACCACACACTCACAATGATAAAACAAAGCAAGGAAGATGGAGGCTGGATACCTCACAGCAGGGCAATCAACCTTCCTAGTTTGCTTGGAATTGAAGAGATTCCTGAGACTTTCTGTTTTAACATCAGGACAGTCCTGAAAAAATGGAATAAGCTTATCACCCTACTAGGAGGTTGTGGGGAGTATGATGGCAAAATCCTCAAACTTAGCCAAGATGGGGTTAGATGGAACCAGATTGGGATCTCTCACCAAGCCAGGATGGTGATGAAATTCACATGTAGAATTGCTAATTTTGAAGCTGTAATGCACAGAGCTGGTAACAGGGATCATGCCCTCATTCAATTATTTATTCATCAGTCACTGAGGGCTTACTACTTGCTGGGAGGACTTTAAGTGCTAAGGAACAAAACAGGCAAAGCCTCTGCCCTCATGGTAATTCTGTGTGTGAGTGTGTGTTTGTGTGTGTGTGTCAGATAATAAGGAAACAAATATCTAATGTTAATTAGTAATAAATGCTCTGAAGGAAAGGAAAATTAGGATAAGGAAACAGTGGCTGTGTGGTGTGTAAATAGATGGATCAAGGGAAGTTTCTCTGAAGAGGTGATATTTGAGCAGACACTTTGAAGTGGAGGAGCAAGCCAGGAGAATATCAACAGGGGACAGTATTCCAGGCAGAGGAAACAAATGCACAGGCTCTGGGAGGGGATCGTGCCCGCCCAAGAACAGAATAAAGGCCAGTAGGGCAGGGATGAAAGCAGCCAGGGATACAGTAGTAAGGAATGAAGTGGCAGAGGTGGCCAGGGGCCAGGTGGTTAGAGCCTTGCAAAACTAAGGGAAGGACTTTGGGTTTTGCTAAACCTGTTACCAGCTGTTAGTATAAAGGAAACTTCACTCTTCCTTATTCTGTGCTGAGGCTTGGCCCTATTATTCGCTCTTTTTCTACTCAGCTTTGCTTCATTCTGTCAAACAAAAAGAATTCGGGGTGCGTCTTCTCTTCATTTAACAAAAGGCTGATAAAGACACTGTTCCAGACATTGAGGGTAAAAAACTGGTTTTCTCCAACCGCTTATGATCTAGTGAGGGGTGGGTGGATCACAGTACTGAAAACACGTGAGAAATCGGCAGCTGTGGGCTTTGAAACACCCCGTAACTACCCAGAGCCACCGGGCTTCAATTTCCCAGAGAGGTGAGGAGTCACTTCCGGTGTGCCCCAGGGCATCACGGGAGGAGTGAGCTGGCGGGAAGAAAAGGCCGGAAGTGGTGGTGCCGGCAACAGGGACCAGCCCGGAGCGGTGTGAGGACCTGGCCGGTGAGTGTGCGCTGGAGAATTTTTGAGGAAGAAGGTGGTCTTCCTCGTCAGCTTTGAAATTCAGAGCTTCCCGTCCCCGTCCCCGTCCCCGGGGGTGGTGGGAGGGCGTGAATCCATCGTGAGGGAATTCGGAGGCCTGGCTCTTGACGTGACTAGGCCGTATGGAAATTTTTGAAAATTCCTAAATTGCCAAATTACATTTGAAGTGTTTCGGGGCATTTGTAGACATGTGATTACCTTGCGCATGCATGTGCCTATGTAATATATTGGGCCGAATCTTTTTTTTTTTTTTGGATTCTAAAAACTGTAGGAATCAATTGAATTATTTTTCAGGATGTGTGGGAAAAAATTAGGATTCTCTTGCCCAAGGAATGCTGCTTTTCCCGTCCATACCCTTAACAATATTTTTCATAATTTGAGGGCTCCCACTGTGTTGTATATCGGTTTTTTGGGGGGGGCCTTGGGGGAAGAGGGGAGGAGAGGAGAGGAGGGAGATGAGAAAGGGGAGAGGGAGCCATAAGCTATGGTTTCTGCGAGCTGAGGGAAGAGCCTGGCCTGTTGTGAAGGTCAGGCTACTATAATCTAAGAAAAGCCCTGTTTTGGGTGTGTTCCCCAAGGGGAATGTTTTTCTCCTTCATCAGCGAAGAGGTTTTCTTTTTCTCTCGTGGGCTCCGGAAGCAGCATCTCGGTGGCCCTTGGAGCCAGGCCAGTAAATTCCATCCTTAAATAAGGTTCTCTCCATCTGCCCACAGCTGATTTTTCTGCTTCCCACTTAGGAAAATCTGACCGATGAAGTCCTCAGGGGAGGTGCCTGGGGACACTGGTGTGTTTGTACCATGTGCCCAAACCTCTGTCACAGCCAGGAGGCAGAGTTTTAAGTTTGCTCCCTGTCAGCTGCTGTGTTAGCCCTGGAATGTTAATCCTTACTGAAAGCTTGGATGAAAGGCTGCAGCTTTTAGCCCTTGTGCTAATGGTCTCATTCATCAAAAGACCCTCTCCTCTGACCTTTTCGTTGTCAGTTACACCTATGTCTTTGAGAAGAAGTGGGTAGGAAATCCTCTTAAGAAGCAGGTTCCTTTTATTTAGGTATTTAAAAAATATGGCCCTTAAAAAATTCCACAAGGAAGGTACATATTGTAGAAAGATGGAAAAATATACTGAAGGAAAAATTTAAATCACTCCTAAAATTTTAGGATGGAGGTGATCTCTACCTAAATTTGGTTTAAGACCTTTTACACCTTTCCCCGCGTGTTTGTGAACTCATACACAATTTTTTAAAATCACGTTTTATTTGATTAATTAATTTTATTTGTTATAGCTGCATCTGCGGCATATGGAAATACCTGGGCCAGGGCTTGAATCTGAGCTGCAGCTGCGACCTAGACCGAGCTGCAAAAGCCAGATCCTTAACCCACTGTGCTGGTCCAGAGATCGAACCTGCATTTCCACAGCCACCCAAGCCTCTGCAATCTGATTCTTAACCCACTGTGCCACAATAGGAACTTCTATTTATTTCTTTTTTATTTTATTTCTTTTTTTTATGGCCACGCCTGTGGCATGTGGAAGTTCCCAGGCCAGGGACTGACCCTGCCCCACAGCAGCAACCCAGGTCACTGTAGTGATAATGCTGGATCCTTAACCCACTGCACTGCAAAGAGAACTCCAAAGCACATGTTTAAACAAATACGCAATTGAGATATCAGCCTGTAAGCATGATTTTCTGCCTTTTTTGCAGTGGCTGCATTGTGACCTAAGGAAGTTCCCAGGCTAAGAGTCAAGTCAGAACTGCAGCTGCAGGCCAAAGCACAGCCATGGTAACACGAAATGAGCTGCATCTGTGAAATACGCTGGACCTTGTGGCAATGCCAGATCTTTAACCCACTGAGCGAGGCCAGGAATCAAACCCACATCCTCACCAGTACTAGGTCAGGTTCTTAATCTGCTGAGCCACAATGGGAATTCCTATTCTGCATTTAAAACTTAATAGGTTATGGAAATTTTTATCATAATACTAACTCTTCTTCTACATAATAAATTTTAATAGTTACATATTTTTCCCTCCTATGAATGCACTGCAATTTATTGAATCAGTTTTCTGTTTTGGGACAATTAGGGTGTTCTAATCTTTCGTTCTTTTACATATATCATTAGACATGTGCACATATGTTTATGCATATCGTATGAAATTTATAGAATAGGCTTTCTAGGCAAAGGCAATGGATGTTTTAAGGTTTGGGTAGTGGAATACCTGTTTTTAGAGTCTCTAGTGATGATACTGCATAAGGAAAGAAGCATTCACTAATAGTTGTTACCAAGTCCAAGCTCCTGGTCATGATGTTCCTGTAAACCCCCAAGACAGTTGTTACCTTCTGTTCTGCAACTTTTTATCTCTTATGTAAGTGGAAAAGTGTTATACCTTTAAAGGTCAGAGCCCTGAGAATGGGCTCTCCTGTATATTTCAGGTCATAGGCAACATTCTTGATTTGTAACAAAAGCAATAGAATACAGAGGTTTAAGTAAAAGAAACAGGTCTAATGTATAGTCAAATTTGTTATACCCTATTTCATGATAGTGCTTATCATCAGATGTTGTAATTAAGCAATAATCAATGCAATATGGCTGCAAAATAAGATGACAAATATTGCAAAACTTGCAGAATTTAATGGTGTTGATGAAAGTGGTATTAGAAATCCACTTGAATTTTCAAACCATTTGGCTGGTGTGATACAGCAAGCATTGAACTAATTAATAATTAAAGTACCAGAAATGGGAGTTCCCGTCGTGGTGCAGCGGTTAACGAATCCTAGTAGGAACCATGAGGTTGCGGGTTCGATCCCTGGCCTTGCTCAGTGGGTTAACGATCCAGCATTGCCGTGAGCTGTGGTGTAGGTCTCGGACGCGGCTCGGATCCTGCGTTGCTGTGGCTACGGTCTAGGCTAGCGGCTACAACTCCGATTAGACCCCTAGCCTGGGAACCTCCACATGCCGTGGGTGAGGTCCTAAAATGACAAAAGGCAAAATAAATAAATAAATAAATAAATAAAGTACCAGAAATGTGCAAAGATGATGAGCTAATAATTGTTTCAAGAGAATGAGTTAAGGATCAAAGGATTAGAAAGGCCCTTACAAATATCAGTAAAGACATCACACACTTTTCTGCAAAAAAAAGTTCTCTTATGATTGTATTACAAAAATTAAACATAAATAATGCCATATATAAGACTGTGGGGGAGTACCGGTCGTGGCGCAGTGGTTAGCAAATCCGACTAGGAACCACAAGATTGTGGGTTCGATCCCTGGCCTTGCTCATGGGTTAACAATCCGGCGTTGCCGTGAGCTGTGGTGTAGGTCACAGACGTGGCTCGGATCTGCTGTGGCTGTGGCATAGGCTGGTGGCTATAGCTCCGGTTTGACCCCTAGCCTGGGAACCTCTATATGCTGTGGGTGTGGCCCTAAAAAGCAAAAAAAAAGGGGGGGGCTGTGGGAACTATGTCCCTTTCCTCCCAACTCCAACGCTGAGTCACTCTTTGTTCTAAGAATTTGCAGAGGTGCAGTTATAATGTAAATTATGAAGTGTAAGAGAAAATAGACTTATTGCAATACTCCTGGCTTGATTTTTAAGATGATCTCCCAATCAGATGTTTCCCCCATAATTTACTATGTAATTTTGAACTTCATTTCAATTAATTTAGATTCACTTTAAGTGGTTGTGTCCCAAGACATATGTCTATGTAGAAAATCCTAAAGAATTTCACCCAAAACTCAGAACTATGAAGTGAGTTCAGTAGAGTTTTTAGGATATAAGATAAACATACAAAAATAAGTTGTACTTCTACATGCTATATGCTGGCAATAAACATGTGGACACCAAAATTAGAAATGCAGTACCACTTACAATTCCTTAAAAAAAGACAAAAAGTAAAGGAAAATTTAGGTGTAAATATAGCAAAACATGTACAGGAGTTGTGTGCTGGACAGGACTTGAAACTATAAAACAAAGATGAAAGAAATCAAAGAATATCTAAATAAATGGAAAAGCATACCTTGTTCATGATTTAGAATAATCAACGTAGTGAATACATTAATTTTCCCCAAAGTAGTAAATAGATTTATTATAATTCCTCAAAAATTATAACTTAGACTTTAAAGTTTGACAGTATCCTAATTTTTGTTTTTCCAAAGCACTGTAATTATAGTATTTGCTCCAGTGAAAAATTTTAAACAGCTTTATGGGGTATAATTGATGTATAACACACCGTACATGTTTAAAGAGTATTCACATTTGTGAAGTTTCCGTTGTGGTGCAGTGGTTAATGATCATGAGGTTGCGTGTTCGATCCCTGACCTTGCTCAGTGGGTTAACGATCTGGCATTGCCGTGAGCTGTGGTGTAGGTCACAGATGCGGCTCGAATCCTGCATTGTTGTGGCTGTGGCGAAGGCCAGTGGCTACAGTTCTGATTAGACCCCTTAGCCTGGGAACCTCCTTATGCCATGGGTGCGGCCCTAAAAAATGACAAAAAGGCAAAAAATAAAATAAAAAATAAAGACTATTTACATTTGTATATACTGTGACACCATCATTTGAATCAAGAAACAGATCCAACATCCCCCAGAGTGTCCTAGTCCTTTGTATTACGCCCTGCTGTCCTTCTGTGCCTCTCATAAATCCTACCTCCTCATCCACCGCTGGTTAGCCTTCAGTCACTATAGCTTAATTTCTGTTTTCTAGAATTTTACGAAAGTGGAATGATAGAGTCTACACTTTTTTTTTTTTTGGTCTGATGACTTTCAGCGTAATGATTTTGAGATCCAGCCAAATTGTGTGTGTGTGTGTGTGTATGTGTGTGTGTGTTAATAGTTTGTTTCTTTTTGTCAATGAGTAGTAGTATATTGATTTACCACCATGTATTTATCCATTCATCTGTTGATGGCTTTTTGAGTTCTTTTCAGTTTTGAGTTATTAGAAATAAATATGCTATGAATATTTGTCTTCAGGTCTTCGTGTGGACATATGTTTTCAATTTCTTTTGAGTAAATACCTAGAAGTGGAATGAATGGAGCAAAGGAATGATTTCTCAACTTTAAGAAGCTGTCAAACTATTTTCCAAATGGTCGTGCTGTTTTACATTATTGCTAGCAGATGTGTTCCTCCACATCTTGGCCAGTGCTTGAGCTTTTAGCCATTGTAATTAATAACTGTGTAGTGCTATCTCATTATGTTTTAATTATTATCCTCATGCTGCTGAGCATTTTTCATGTGCCTATTTGCTCTCTATATATCTTCTTTGGTGAAATATTTGTTTAAATCTATTTCCTCTTTAAAAATTGGGTGATTTGTTTTCTTTCTATTGAAGTTAGATTTTTTTTTTGCCTGTGCTGCATTCTTTTTTTTATGATTTTTCTTTTTTCCATTATAGTAGATTTAGTGTTCTGTTAGTTGCTACTGTACAGCAAAGTGACACAGTCACACATACATATATATATTCTTTTTCTCACATTATCCTCCATTGTTTGATTACAAGTGACTAGATATAATTCCCTGTGCTATGTAGCAGGATCTCATTGCTTATCCATTCCAAATGCAATAATTTGTTATCTATTAACTCCAAACTCCTAGTCCATTCCTCCCCCTCAGCAACCACAAGTCTGTTCTCTAAGTCCATGAGTTTCTCTTCTGTGGAAAGGTTCTTATGTGCTGTATATTATATTCCAGATATAAGTGATATCATATGGTATTTGTCTTTCTCTTTCTGACTTACTTCATTTAGTATGAGAGTCACTAGTTCCATCCATGTTGCTGCAAATGGCATGATTTTGTTCTTTTTTATGGCTGAGTGGTATTCCGTTGTGTATATATACCACATCTTCTTAATCCATTCATCTGTCGATGGACATTTAGGTTGTTTCCATGTCTTGGCTATTGTGAATAGTGCTGCAGTGAACATACAGGTGTGTGTATCTTTTTCAGTGAAAGTTTTGTCTGGATATATGCCCAAGGGTGGGATTGCTGGCTCATATGGTAGTTTTATATTTAGTTTCCTGAGGTATCTCCATACTGTTTTCCATAGCAGTTGTACCAATTTACATTCCTAGTAGTGTAGGAGGGTACCCTTTTCTCCACACCCCCTCCAGCATTTGTTCCTTGCGGATGGCCCTTCTGACAGGTGTAAGATGGTACTTCATAGTAGTTTTGATTTGTATTTCTCTAATAATCAGTGATGTTGAGCATTTTTTCATGTGGTTGTTGGCCATCTGTATATCTTCTTTGGAGAAATGTCTATTCAGGTCTTTTGCTCATTTTTTTCTACTGGGTTTTTAGTTTTTTTGCCTTTGGTTTATATAAGTTGTTTGCATATTTTAGAGATTAAGCCCTTGTCAGTTGCATCATTTGAAAGTATTTTCTTCCATTCCATAGGTTATCTTTTTTTTTTTTTATGGTTTCCTTTGCTATGCAAAAGATTGTCAGTTAAATTAGTTCCCATTGGTTTATTTTTGCTTTTATTTTGTGGCCTTGGGAGACTGACCTAAGAAAATATTTGTATGCTTAATGTCAGAGAATGTTTTGCTTGTGTTCTTTTCTAGGAGTTTGATGGGTCTTGTCTTAACGTTTAAGTCTTAAAGCTATTTTGAGTTTATTTTTGTGCATGGTGTGAGTGTGTGTTCTAGTGTCATTGATTTACATGTGGCTGTTCAGTTTTCCAAGCATTACTTGTTGAAAAGACTTTTTCTCATTTTATATCCTTGCCTCCTTTGTCTAAGATTAACTGACCGTAGGTTTCTGGGTTTATTTCTGGGGTCTCTGTTCTGTTCCATATTGGTCTGTATGTGTATTTTGGTACCAGTTCCACCAGTTCCACACTGTCTTGACTACTGGTTGGATTTTGTTCCTCAGGATTGCTTTGGCAATTCTGGGCCTTTTATGGTTCTATATAAATTTTTGGATTGTTTGTTGTAGTTCTGTGAAAAATGTCATGGATAATTTTAAGGGATTTCATTGAATCTGTAGATTGCTTTGGGTAGTATGGCCATTTTTATAATACTAATTTTTCCAGCCCAGGAGCATGGAATATCTTTCCATTTATTTGAATCCTCTTTAATTTCCTTGATTAGTGTTTTATAGTTCTCAGCATATATGTCTTTCAGGTTTACTCCTAGGTATTTAATTTTTTTGGGTGTGATTTGGAAAGGTGTATTGTATTTTTATATTCCTTTTCTAATATTTCATTGTTGGTATACAGAAATGCACCCAATTTCTGAATGTTAATCTTGTATTCTGCTACTTTGTTGAATGCCTTGATCAATTTGAGTATTTTTTGTGTGGAGTCCTTAGGATTTTCTATATATAGTATCATGTCATCTGCATACAGTAATAATTTTACCTCTTCTCTTCCAATTTGGATACCTTTTATTTCTTTTGTTTGTCTGACTGCTGTGGCTAGGACTTCCAATATTATGTTGAATAAAAGTGGTGATAGTGGGCATCCTTGTCTTGTTCCAGATTTTAGCGGGAATGCTTTCAGCTTTTCTCCACTGAGTATTATATTTGCTGTGGGTTTGTCATAAATGGTCTCTATTATGTTAAGGTATGTTTCCTCTATACCCACTTTGGTAAGAGTTTTTATCATGAATGGATATTGGACTTTGTCAGATACTTTTTCTGCATCTGTTGAGATGATCATGTGGCTTGAGGCATAACTGCTCGGCGTTTTTTACACACACACACACACACACACACACACACACACACACTGGAAACAGGTCCTTTATCAGGGATATAATTTGCAAATACCTTTTATCAGTTGGTGGCTTGCTTTTTTTATTCTCTTTAACAGTGTTTTTCAAAGTTTAGAATCTTTGGTTTTTGATGAAATCCAGTTTATCCATTTTTTTCTTTGATGGCTTGTGCTTTTGGTGTTGGCATCTACGACATTTTTCTGTAAACCAAAGTCACAAAGATTTACTCTTACATTTACCTCTAGAAGTTTTTAGGGTTATGTTTTTGGTTTCCTCTTCTATTCAAAAAATTTTTTAGGAGAGCGTTTTGAAATTTTTGTTTTAAATAGTTGTTACTAATTTTAGACATTTTTTGGAGACTGTGGCCTGTGCAGTTTATACCATAAAGGAGTGAGGCTGATAGGGGTTGAGTGGGTTGTAGGAGGTGGAAGAGGGACACAAGTACATAAAAGACATTTTTTGTCTAGATTGCATTTTGTTCTGCTGACATCTCTCTTTCTAGAAACAAAACTCCTCGTGTTTATACTGCATTAAATCTTGTCTTGTTCTTCCTCTTTTCATAAGTTCTCCCCCTCTCTCTCTCTCTGACTCACTCATCCATCCAGTCTGTCAGAAAAACCCCATGTGGAGTTCCCGTTGTGACTCAGAGGGTTGAGAACCTGGCTGGTATCCATGAGGACTCGGGTTTGATCCCCGGCCTTGCTTAGTGGGTTAAGGATCCGGTATTCCTGCAAGCTGCGGTATAGGTCACAGATGTGGCTTGGACCTGGTGTTGCTGTGGTTGTGGTGTAGGCTGGCAGTGCAGCTCCAAATCGACCCCTAGCCCTCAGACTTCCATATGCCATGGGTGTGGCCCTAAAAAGAAAAAAAGAAAGAAAAGAAAACCCAATGTGCGCTGCCTTCACAGTACATCTAGAATCTGTCTGGTTCTTGTCATCTCCCAATTCCATCTCTCTGGTCTAAGCCACAGTCTTTTTTTATTCTTTTATTTTGCAGAAGACTCCTAACAGGTCTCCTGGTTTCTGCCTCTGCCCCCTTCAGTCTGTTCTCAACACAGCAGTCAGAGTGGTTCTTTTTAAAAATGTGCTAAGATCACTTCCCTGGTCAAAACCTTACAAAGATTTCTCATCTCACTCTGAGTAAAGACAAAAGTCCTGAGATGGCCTCAGGCCCTTCAAGATCTCTGGGCTCCAGGTATCTCTTTTTTCCTGTAACTATCTTGCTCATTCTCCTCCAACCATGCTGGCCTCCTTCCCAACCTGCCAAACTACTCCTGCCTTAGGGCCTTTGCATTTTCTGTTTTTCCCTTGCCTGGAAAGGCTCTGCCTTTTTAAACTCATGGCTTACCCTCTTGCTTCCTTCAGGTCTCCACTCAAATGTCTTCTTCTTAGAGAAGCCTTCCTTGACTACTTTCTACAAAGTACTACCTGCCTCTCTCCTACTTTTTTTATTTCTCACTAGTACTTATCATCTGATATGTGACCCAGTTTCTTATTTGTTGACTGCCTTTCTCTCCTTGTAGTGTTTATATACTCCCAGAGGGTGGGAACTATGCTTTGTTCACTGTAATACCTGGTAAACTTAGAACAAAGGCTGGTACATAGTAGGTGCTCAATTACAATTTGTGGAGTGGATACATGAGTGGGTCCTCTCTGAAGGGGTAGCCTCAGGGAGTGTTTTTCTTAGCAATTTGTTACAATCTAGAGAGACATAGTAGAATCAAGTTCAGCAGAAGATAATTTTGTGTGTGTCTATGTGTGTGGGCGCCTGTGTGGTGGAGATGGGAAAGGGGAAGCTGGTTGGTGCCGGGGGTACAGATACTGAATGTTCTGCAGAATCATATATAATATTAAATAATAGCTAGGTGAGAACTGTGTTAGAGAATAGATAATTTTGGAAATAAAAAAATGACAGCCTGGGGAGTTCCCTGGTGGTCTTGTGGTTAGGATTCAGTGCTTTCACTACTGTGGCCCGAGTTCATTCTGTTGTTTGGGAACTGAGATCCCACACCATGGGATCTCAGCTGCATGCTGGGGTCAAAAAAACAAAAAAAAAGTCTGGTTCAATTTAGAAGTTCACTGTAGTTTTAATTTTTTCAATGTTAAGAGAAGGACATCACAAAGCAAGTGACCCAGAATAGCACATTTTGTGCCTTCCTGCAGCCCCTTGGCAGCATCAGGCAGATGTGTTCACTCTGCACTGACTTTTGTGTGGATCTCCCGGCTCTTCACCCGCAGCTTGTTGACTTGGGACTCTGCAATGTCAGCCCGTTCCTCGGCTTCCTCCAGCTCATGCTGGAGCTTGCGGATTTTGGCAAGATTGGCATTGGATTGTTCCTCCTAAGGATGGAGATAAAGTTGAGAGAATTAGACTTTGTGGTTCTCACTGAACTTGTGACCAAAAGGTATTATTTCCTCAACTCAGGTATTTCCTTTTTATGGTCAGTTTGCCGTATCTGACTTCAAATCCAGACAGAAGTTATAACTTCAGTTATATTTTTTACTCTAAAAAAAATGAAAGAAGAAGAAACGGTTTTTAGAAAGAAGAGATAAGCTCATTACGCTAACCTATATATATATGTGAAATTCACTTATGATGTATGGACTGGGTGGAAAGGAGGTAGAGACCCACGTATGCGCATGGAGTTTAGAAAGTAAGCAGCAAGGTCAAATTATAACTTTGGGAAAATCCCACTTAAAATTTTTGCCATGTATTTTGATGATGGTATACAGACAGAGATGGGGGAAAAATGGGGCTAGAAAGAAAGTCCTCTGTTGGTTGGACTTAGTGCCATTTGTGTTCCCTTCCCTTACCTCCTACCTACCACACTGTGTCTGGAAGAGTGGGGAAGGACCAGGAAAGGTGAAGTGGAGAATATTCCAGCACGTCTAATGTGCTACAGCAAACATGCAGGGACAAGCCCTGCTGATGACACTGGTAACGAGTGAAGGGGTCAGTTGGGGTAAAAGATTTCTGTTTGAGTTTTGGGAACACTTGATTTTGTGCATTTCTAGAAGGAGAGGAGTATTTATTGTGTTAATTCGATGTTCTACTGGATATTCATTGTAACTATAAAGTAAGGTAGTTTATTTAGAACTTGCTTTTTTTCCTCCAACCTCTACAAATTGCTTAATAATAAAAATATTTCCTATTGAAGTCTTACTCTATAATGAGGATTTTGGGGCAAATTCATATTGATATGATTTCTCTTAAAATATGATTGACACATTCTTTGTCTCATTCTTTCTCATTAACACATTCTCTTCATACGTTTTTTTACCCCAAAAGAAGTTTTCTTCTTCCCTTAAGGGTTTAAAGATACTTACAGCCTCCTCAGCTTGTCTCTTGTATGATTTCACCTTCGCCTGTAATTTATCTACCAAGTCCTGCAGCCTGAGAATATTTTTGCGGTCTTCCTCAGTCTGGAAGTTCGAAAAAAATGGTCTACATTCAGTCCAGTGAAATAAACCTACTCTAGGTGGTAAAATAAATCACTTTGGTAAGATGGCAGGTGGGCCTGGGAAAAGCACAGTGAACTCTGAGGCTTCCTTTGTAGTATTAACAGTGTGCACTCTTGTTAAACATCCACTGTGTGCAGGTACTCTACTGGGGAATTACATATGTCTCTAATCCTTACCTCCCTACTCTGGTGAGTAGATGTTACTATTCTCTTTTACAGGTGATGAATTAAGGTTTGTTTGTTTGTTTGTTTAGTCTTTTTTTTTTTTTTTTTACCTTATCTAGGGCCACACCTGCAGCATATGGAGGTTCCCAGGCTAGGGGTCTAACAGGAGCTGTAGCTGCTGGCCCACGCCACAGCCACAGCAATGCAGGATCCAAGCTGCGTCTGCGACCTTCACCACAGCTCACGGCAGCGCCGGATCCTTAACCCATTGAGCAAGGCCAGGGATCGAACCCACAACCTCATGGTTCCTAGTCGGATTCGTTAACCACTAAGCCACGACGGGAACTCCTATTTATTGTCTTTTTAGGGCCACACCCGTGGCATATAGAAGTTCCCAGGCTAGGGGATCAAATCGGAGCCGTAGCTGCCAGCCTACACCACAGCCGTAGCAACTTGGGATCCGAGCCTTATTTGCAACCTACACCAGAGCTCACAGCAATGCTGGATCCTTAACCCACTGAGCAAGACCGGGGATCAAACCTGTGTCCTCATGGGTATCAGTTGGGTTCGTTAACCACTGAACCATGACGAGAGCTCCTGAATTAAGGTGTAGAATGTTAAGTAACTTATCCAAGTTGAGAAAGTAAGAGAGGCCAAACCAGGACTAACACCAGTTTATATGGCTTTGAAACCTGTATTCTTTCCTCACTTAGGCTATTTATCTAAAGGCCTTCCTGATTTTCTCGGCTTAGCAAAGGGTCTGTGATAAGCAGTTACATCCTTTGCCCCTTGTATAGATCATTTGTGAATGCCACATAAACAATCACCAGGTTTTTAATTTCCCTTTGGGCAGGAAGTCTGGATAGTCCAGCAGGCTCTTCCCTTTACCTGGTACGTGAGTTCCTTTACTCTTCTCTCATGTTTCCGCAAACCTTTAACAGCCTCAGCATTACGTTTCTGCTCACTTTCAACCTCTCCTTCAAGTTCGCGTACCTACAGTCAAGAAAAATATTTATATAGCTAGTCTTGGGGGGATAGTAATTAATTTGGGACCTACTGAAGATATGGGGTGGCTGTCCCCAGCCCTAGGAGGAGGATGGGAGTCAATATATACGAAGAGAGAGGGATAGAGGAGTGCCCTTTTGCCTTCCCAGGTTCAGAGAGATTGAGAGACCCACCCTGGCCTCCAGCTTCTGGATCTGCTTCTTCCCGCCCTTCAGGGCCAGCTGCTCGGCCTCGTCCAGGCGGTGCTGCAGGTCCTTCACCGTCTGCTCCAGGTTCTTCTTCATCCGCTCCAGGTGGGCACTGGTATCCTGCTCCTTCTTCAGCTCCTCAGCCATCATGGCTGCCTGATTAGTAAATAAACCAGGGCAATAAAGAAACTCGGTAATAGCAGGTAACGCGCATGTATAGCTAAACAGATGCCCATCTTGCTTACATCAGTGATGGCCTTCTTGGCCTTCTCTTCTGCATTGCGCGATTCTTGGATTACTTCTTCCACTTCACTCTGGAGTTGTGAAATATCATTTTCTAATTTCTTCTTGGTGTTGATCAGGCTGGTGTTCTGTTAAAAATAGTGGAAATTCGTAAGACTTACAGTTTGCACAGTTGGGATTTTATTTGTTGGCTCATGCAGGGGACCTAATGGCAACATTTCACTAAACTTTAAATATTTGTTCAGTGCAAAATGTTAATCATTGGCAAGGTTGGTTCCCCGTCCCCTTCCCCATTACCCTAATGTCCATTTGATTTATGCATAAGGACTTTTGAGGTTCAAAAATGCCTGAATTAATTACTTGTTCTTTTAATTATATGTCAACCAGACATCACTAGTAGTCTCTCCTTAAAAGGTTGGAAATATTAGAAAAGAATAGATTTTTCTAAGAGCCTGTCACTGAGAGTTTCTCAATTAGAAGGAATAGAGTCTGTTAGTCTGAATGGTTTGCTCCCTTGGGGAATACTGAATGACTCTTATGAAAACCTTTTCTTATGATTTCAACCTGGTGGTTCTCTAGGGAAAGCAAGACCAACTCTGGGTATTTGGAAACGTCTGAGGTGGAAGTTTTTGGTTGTCAGAATGACCAGGGAATGCTGCTGCATTTCATGCCTAGGCAGGTCAGCAAAGCTAGATGTCCTGCAAGGCAGAGGGAGCGTAAACACAGCAGTGCTGAGTGCCGAAGCACTCCTGATGAGACTACCTGACATATTTGCAGATTTTGAAGTCAGTGGGTATCCTTACTCAAGTTTATTCCACGTCATGGTTTTCAAAATAATCTAGAGTCAAGTCTTATTTTTAAATATAAAAGCAATACCCTTGTTCCTTTTTAGTAGAAAATCTAAAAAAGACAAAAAGAATGCATGCCAAAAAAATCACCTACGGTCCTATCACTCCAAGATAATTACAATTAGTACCTTAAAGCATATCCCCCATCCTTTAAAATATACACATATTTATAAAAATGGAGTGCTAATGGAGTTATAATTCTGATTCGTTGCTTCCCAGTACGCCAGCATTTGTCAATATGAGGGTCCCACCTGGGTGTGCAGGAGCTGGACACGCTCACTGGCATCCAGGAGCTCCTGCTCTGCGACTTTCCTGCTCCTCTCCGTCTGCTCCAGGGAGGCCCGCAGCTCCTCCACCTCGGCCTGCAGCAGGCTGGCTCTGCGCTCCACGATGGCCAGCTGCTCCTTCAGGTCCTCCTGGCCGCGGAGAGCGTCGTCCAGGTGGAGCTGAGTGTCCTGATAAGTTAATAGAGGGCCTTAGACACTCTGAGGAGTATGTGAGCATCCCAGAAGAATGGGCTGGTGCCGGGAACAGGAAATGACAGGCCTGTCATTTGAATGAGTGTGAAAATGGTGATGTCACCAGCTTAGGTGAGAGAGAATTATCAGGAGATGGATTCTTACTGTGTATATGCCATCAACTGTTACTTTTCACGTGCAAGTCACCAGTGTCTGTCATGTATGGAGCATTTTCCATACGCTTTACCCAAGGGTGGACATCTGTTACTGCACTTGATTGTCACAAGTAACCCTGTGTAGTGGGTAGTTTCATTCGTATTTTGTAGAAGAATCAGATGTTCTGAGAGGTTAAATAACTTGCCTAATCACAGATCTACTAGGTGACAAAAACTAAGACTCAACCTTAGGCCTATTGGTGCCAAAGTCTTGTAATTCTCTTTGTACATAATATTTATTTTAAAATATTATACTCTGTGTACTTAATTTAGCTATCTTCATCTATGAACTGTATAATTTATAATTTAATAGAAAGAAATGGATATTTTAACCAGAAGCTGTTGTGATGAATGGAAGATGGGTCACCTCCCTGACTTGCCAGAGCAGTTAATGTGGATCCATTTACCTTGAGGATGCCTTGCGTGTTCCTGTAGTTCCTCAGACTCTCTGCTGCCAAGCGGTTCGCATGGTTCAGCTGGATTTCCATTTCATTCAGATCTCCTTCCATCTTCTTCTTGACTCTCAGGGCATCATTCCTACTCCTGATCTCGGCATCCAGCGTGCTCTGCATTGACTCCACAACTCTAATGTGGTTCCTCTTAAGCTGTTCAATTTCCTCATCTTTTTCGGCGATTTTTCTATCAACGTCAGACTTGACTTGGTTCAGCTCCAGCTGAATGCGCAGGATCTTTCCCTCTTCATGTTCAAGAGATGCCTTAACAAGATAGTGATCAATTAATCATGAAAAATGACTTGGCTATCTGGAGTATATTCCCTTGTGGGCCAAACTCTTACAATATCAGTTGGTCTGATTTTACAAAGTATAGCAGGAGCCTACGAGGGAAATTACCCTTTTATTCAGTTGTGGATTTTATAAGGCAGCTCTGTCATAAGGGTGCTTTATAAAGTACAAAGTGATATATGCATATTATTCATATGAGCACTAACACAAATTATATGGTTAAACTTGTCTGTAGTAAGCAGGAACTCTCAATCTTTTTTATAAATTAAAATGTTCATATGGATGTATTAATTCCTATTGTAGAAATTCTCAGTTTTAAAACATCTATATATATATAATTATGAAATATATGTTCACTGTAGAATATGGGGGATTTATACAAAGAGAAAAATTTCCTATGTGTTTCCACTCAGAGGCAGAATTTTAATGGGGTACATTTTTTATAGTTTTCCCCCCGATTTATCTCTCTCTCTACACGAGAAAATTATGTTGTATATGCAAATGTGTGCCCTGCTTTAAAAATTACTGTCTACCATAAATATCTCCCCATAAATGTAAAACTACAGGTGTTCTGTAGTTTGCTTCACCTTGTTTTTGGGATTGGACATCATGTGTTTAAAGCTTTGCCTCCATTTAAGATAATTTTCTTGGGATAGATTCTTAGAAATAAAACTGATGGGTCATGGTATTACACTTTTAAGACTTTTGATAATTATTGCAACATTCCCCTTCGCCAAGATTTTATGAGTTCAGATTCTCACCTGCTCTGTAATAATGGATCTGTCTCATAGCACCATTGCCCACTGAGTGTTTTTACCAATGCTTATCTTTGATTTTCCTCCCACAACCTCATCATATGTACCTCTGCTTCCTCTAAGGCAGCCTGAATATCACATTTCTCTTGTTCCACTTGCTTCTTTATTTTTTCCAGTTCATGGATTTGCTTTCCTCCCTCTGCAATCTGCTCAGTGAGGTCAGAAATCTCCTCTGTGGATGAACAGGAGGGAGAAGTGGTCAGACTGATGCTACATAGGTCCTGACAGGGCCGGGTTGGGTAGGGAAGTTCAAGAGCGCTCACGCTGCAAGTTCTTATTTTCCCTCTTCAGCGTCTCGAGTTGGTCCAGGGATTCCTCATAGGCATTCTTGACCTTGAACAATTCAGTGCTGAGAGAACGGGACTCCTTCTGGGAGGCCTCAAGTTCAGCCTGAGTTTCCTCATACTTCTGTTTCCATTCTGATAGGACCTGAAAAGTGCTAAATTGTCAGCTGATGGAAGGAGAATGGGAGACGAAGTAAAATATTGATGGAGTTTGAGCAGGCTAGGGATACCTTGTCAAAGTTCCTCTGCTTCTTATCGAGGGCTGCACAGGCAGCATTGGACCTCTCCACATCGAGCATGAGGTCCTCGACCTCATTCTGGAGCCGCTGCTTGGTCTTCTCAAGGGAGGCGCACTTGGCGTTCACGGCTTCCACGTGTTCCTCAGCTTCCTGCAGACGCTGGGCCAGCTTCTTCCTGAAAAGTTAGCCAGGCATTTAAGGAAAGAGGTCAGGAACAGGGACATGCGATAACTTCCTGAGCCCCCTTTCATAGTCCTGTTTCTACAATGTCAAGTAGCATGGTTCTCAAAACTGTGGTAGCCAGAACAGGGTTCTAGGTTGATCACCTATGAAAAGGTCCAAAGTGGTGAACTCAAGTCCTTTTTTTGTGTGTTTTTAGGGCTGCACCCGTGGCATAGGGAAGTTCTCAGGCTAAGGGTCCAGTTGGAGCTGTAGCTGTTGGCCTCTGCCACAGCCACAGCAACTCAGGATCCTAGCTGTGTCTGCGACCTATACCACAGCTCACAGCAACGCCGGATCCTTAACCTACTGAGCAAGGCCAGGGATTGAACATGCGTCCTCGTAGATACTAGTCATATTTGTTTACGATGAGCCACGACAGGAGCTCAAGTCCTTTTTGTTTTGGAATTCTTAGCGGTTATTGTTGGAGTTGATATGTACTTTACCACATAAGATTTCAGGATTTTCATGGCTTTTCATTGAGTATGGTATGGAGAAGGATTAGTCAGGGCAATTTTATTAATTTATATATCTCATGGTAAAAAGGACTTGAGACTAACTAGATGTCTTATTGGGCACAAATATACTGGGCATGTTCTTCTGCTCTCTGACTGTTATTTTATATACTTTTTCCTTAGAGAAAAATAGCCGGTTTCTTCTAATGATATATATTTGAACAGTCTCTCACCAGAGAAAGAAATAGATCAATAAATCAGGACAATTCATGCATTCTTAGCATAGGCAGGTTTTTTTTTTTTTTTCCTTCTGGATTGTCTACATTACTCTTAATTGTGTGCCAACTGTACATGCCTAAAATACACAAAAAACTTTAGACATAATGCTCGAGAAGGTCTACCTGAAAGTCTCCTTTGGTCTGTACACAGACTAAGGCTTTACTTTATTCTGACTGACCCTGGACATTATGCATGGTTTGGCGGCCTCCAACATGAGTTTAAGGGATCTGTCTTTGCACTACAGTACTGAAGAAGGTGGTCTCTGGAATCAGCATGTCTGGTTCTAATTAATCCCATCTGTACTATTAATTATACACTCTTGTGTTAGTTGGTTAATCTCTCATAGTCTCAATTTCCTCATCTGTAAAGTTTGTATATGAATAACAATTCAACGTGACATTGCTATAAATACTAAATGAGTTGATATAGCATTTGACACATGATATGCACTCAGTAAATGTTAGCTTTGGCTGTTGTCGTGTTAGTATCCTCATTATCACAGCTGTTTTGGGGAGTTGCTGAGTTGGGTAGCTAGGAAGCCATGTCATTTTTCTCCTCCAGTGTTCACAGTACACACTTGGCCTCCTCCAGCTCCTCCGTGCGCTGGATGGCGTCCGTCTCATATTTGGTCCTCCACTGGGCAACCTCGCTGTTAGCCTTGGACAGGGCCCTCTGCAGCTCAGCCTTGCCTTCCTGCTCCTCCTCATACTGTTCCCGCAGCAGGTCACAGTCGTGGCGAGAGGACTGCAGGGCGTGGGCCAGGGCGTTCTTGGCCTGTGGAAGGAGAAGTTTAGTGACTTAAATTCATTTTTTCAGTGCTATTTAATTTATACACTTAAAGTAGAACCTAACTGAACACATTTAGTTTTTTCCATTATAGTTGGTTTACAGTGTTATCTCATTTTTCTGCTGTACAGAAAATCAACTCAGTTTCTCTCTCTCTCTCTCTCTCACACACACACACATTCTTTTTTTCACATTTTCCTCCATCATGCCCCATCACAAGTTCCCAGTACTATACAGCAGGATCTCATTGCTTATCTACTCCAGATGCAATAGTTTGTGTCTGTTAACCCCAGATTCCCAATCCAACCCACTCCCTCCCCCTTCTCCTTGGTAACCACAAGTCTGTTCTCCAAGTCCACGAGTTTCTTTTCTGTGGAAAAACACATTTAGTTTTGATTAGCCAAGAGGATCTTGGGTAAAATTTACTTTCATTTCTTCCTCTAGCTGACGTTTCAGCTCCTCAGTCTGCTGAGTAGATGCTTGTTTGGTCCTTGAAAGTTGAGAGACCAAGGCATCTTTCTCATCCAGTTGTCGGGAATATTCACCTAAGGATCATAGGAGTAAAAGAATTGTGAACAGCATAAACAAGCCTAAAGTTTGTGTGTGTGTGTGTATATGTGTGTGTATATATATATATATATATATACATACACACACACATATATATATATACACACACATACATATGCATATTATATATATGACAAATATATACTTTATTTGATTCTAAATATTGTTACAGAACTGGCTATATGTGGAGATTTTAAAAAAAGCAGTATCTCCGAGTGTAACAAGTAAACCAGTCTGCTGATTCTTTCTTGCTTTTTTTTTCCTGATCTGTTCAGCAAATGTTGGTAGGTTGTTTACCCCTCTCTAATATAGGAGTATTGCTTTTGTCTAGTACGTAGTTTCAGGACTCAAAGCATTACCAGCTTCTGTCTGCAGGCGCGCTCTCTGAGCTGTCAGGTCACTGATGAGCCGCTGCTGCTCTTCCTCCTTTGTTTTAAGTTCACTCACTTGATCTTCTAGTGTACGGCACATCTTTTCTAGGTTTCCCTGTGGAACGTGTGGCAGTGAAAGATGAGACACCGAATGCAGTAAAAAGATGTTAACGCTTGATTTTTTTTTTTTTTTTTTTTTTTTGTCTTTTTAGGGTTGGACCTGAGACATATGGAAGTCCCAGGCTAGGGGCTGAATCGGAGCTGTAGCTGCCAGCCTCCACCACAGCCACAGCAATGAGGGATCCCAGCCCCATCTGTCATGTACACCCCAGCTCACAGCAATGCTGGATCCTTAACCCATTGAGCAAGGCCAGGGATCGAACCCATGTCCTCATGGATACAAGTCGGGTTCATTAACCACTGAGCCACAACAGGAACTCTAACACTTGATTCTTAAAATGTTTTTATGTTGAGTGTGAGTAGGAACTTATGGCACCAACTCTATGGAACATTCTAGAAGTCAAGCTTGGTGAGTGCAGAATGATCCTAAAATGATCATTATTGGGGCTTATTCATTTATCCCAGGGATACTTGATACTGACACTTGCATAAGGTGGATTTTGAAATAATCTTAGTCATATCCGGCATTTTAAAAAATGAAATAGAATGGAATATATTAGAATAGAACACTTGAGATCAGTGCTGACAAACAATGTTTAATGACAGAGTGACTGAAATTCTTATAGGTGATTGATTACCCTCATTTAAGGATAGTAGTGGGTACCTTGGCTTTGGAAATGGTCTCTGCATTACTGCTAAGATCATCGATCTCCATCTTCAGCTCACTCTTCTCCTTCTCCAGCTTCTGCTTGACCCTCTGCAGGTTGTCAATCTGCTCCCCCAGCTCGGCCACGCTGTCCGCGTGCTTCTTCCTCAGCGCGGCTGCCGTGGCCTCATGCTGCAGGGTGGCCTCCTCCAGGTCCCGGCGCATCTTCTGGAACTCAGCCTCGCGCTTCTTGTTCATCTCAATCTGGGCTGAGGTCGCCCCGCCGGCTTCTTCCAGCCGCTCGCTGATCTCCTCCAGTTCCCGGGAGAGGTCAGAGCGCTGCTTCTCTGCTTTGGCCCTGGAGGCCCTCTCTGCCTCAATCTCCTCCTCCAGCTCCTCAATGCGGGCCTGGCAGAGACACAGCACATTAACAGGAACTCATCTAAAGTTCAGGGCTTTGGGTGCAGAAACAAATGGAGGTGCGATGACTCACCTGCAACTCTTTGATCTTCTTCTGTAGTTGAATTTCTACC
>PVHT021183615.1:2060339-2079676 GCA_004024745.2 Catagonus wagneri
GAGCGCTGCTTCTCTGCTTTGGCCCTGGAGGCCCTCTCTGCCTCAATCTCCTCCTCCAGCTCCTCAATGCGGGCCTGGCAGAGACACAGCACATTAACAGGAACTCATCTAAAGTTCAGGGCTTTGGGTGCAGAAACAAATGGAGGTGCGATGACTCACCTGCAACTCTTTGATCTTCTTCTGTAGTTGAATTTCTACCGCCTGCTCATCTTCAATTTTGCTCAGCAGGTTGCTGATTTCAAATTCTTTCCTTTAGACAGAAGAACAAGATGTATTAGTACCCACATGAATTGAAAGATGATGTCGCATAGAATTTTTTTCTGGAGTTCCTACTTTTTAAGTTTCTCATCAAGTTGCTGTTTGTCATTTTCTATATCTATTATGGATTCTTGGGCCAATTTTAGGTCACCCTCCAGTTTCCTCTTAGCTCTTTCTAGATCCATTCGAAGTTTCTTTTCTTGCTCCAGAGACCCTTCAAGCTAATGAGAAAGTGAACTTTGTTAGGAATTGAAAATATATTTTTAAAAAACTTTCAGGTGATATTAAAAATACACTTACGTCATCCACTTGCAGCTCTAGCTTGGCTTTAGCTTTGTTAAGGGTGTTGACTTTGTCCTCTTCTGCCTGCAGGTCATCCAGGGTCTGCTGGTGGGCCTCCTGGAGGGCCTTCTTCTCTTTGGTCAGCTTTGCGATGGTTTCATCCAGGCCTGCCATCTCTTCTGTGAGGTTTTTCACCTGGGAAAGTTAAGAAGGAATCTCTGCAGTAAAGCAGCTTAGTTGGATGGCAGGCTCTGCATGGTGTAGCAGAATCTGATTCATACCTTATTTTCTGTGGCATGTTTCTCCTTTTCAACCTTGGCCAGTGTCAACTCAAGGTCATCTATATCTTTCTTCAGTTCTGAGCACTCATCCTCCAGTTTCCTTTTCTTGGCCGTCAGCTCAGCATTGAGCTCTTCCTCATCCTCAGCTCTCTCAGTCACCTCCTTGATTTTGGCCTCCAGCTGGATTTTGTTTTTGATCAGTTGCTCACACCTTTCCTCTGCATCAGCTAAGGCATCAGCTTCCTGTGGAAAGATTCATTGAGCTATATAGAGAATTTGTTACTTAGTTTGAACTTGTTCCCTGCACAAAATAGTAGTGTTTATTGAATGATAATGAATTTTTCAGTACGGGTATGAATTAAACTTTATTGAACACTATTACATTGTCTGGAGAAATGTAGCTAATTAGATAAGGAACTATAGATGTAGAAGCAAATTAGTCTGAAAAATGACTGGATTAAAGCAGGTGACTGTTTTAAAAAGCATTGTATACAAGAATGGAGGGACCCAAGGAAGCCTGGGTTCTTGCCCAGATTTGCCTCTGTGTGTATGATCTTGGGAAGATTGTTTTGTTTTTCTTATTTTCAGTGATCTCGTGCAATTAAAAGGGTTGGAATAAATGACTGCTGAGAACATTTCAGCTATAATATTCAAAGATTTCAGTTTAGTCAAATTGGTTAGTTTTGGTTTTGATCATTCCTTTCTTGCTTCAAACAGCTAATTGTTAGACTGAATTAAGTAATTAAGTAATTCAGTCTAACATAATAGACTGAATTATTCAGTCATAAATAATTTTATGCCTATGAGTACATTCCCATGGACACTCAGACTTCCCTGATAGTCCATAATAGTGCTCTAACTGTCCAAGATTTCCATTTCCATATTAGTCATGAAATGAATTTTAGAATATGTGAGAACTTGTAATTTTGAGAAACTACATATGTGAATAAGGTTTCTATAAGTGACTAAAGAACTCATGAAAATTAGTTCAGCACTCATTGTTTTGGCCCCAGGGAATATCTTTAACTTCTCAATGTTTGTTTATATCTTAAGTTTTAAAAATGCTTAAATGGATGATAATGGGGATTTCCCAGGGTTCCTTTGCTTTTATTTATTTATTTGGCCACACCTGCAGCATGTGGAAGTTCCTGGGCCAGTGACTGAACCCATGCCATTGCAGTGACCTGAGCCACTGCAGTGACAATGCCAGATCCTTAATCCACTGCACCACAAGGAAACTTTTTTTTTTGGTCTTTGCTTTTATTTTTAATGGTGATACACTAGTAAATATTTACTTACTGACTAATGATAATACCTATGAAAAGAGGCTAAGATGAAGAGGCTGCAATACCGTGCTTTAAGGAAAATGTAACCTTCAGATAAGTGAATTTATCAGAAGGAAAAGTCGAAGTAGCTTCAAAATTTTAAGAAAGCTATCCTTTTTACAGGTTTCTTCATAACACTGTTGGGCTTGTTGAACCAAGAAATAGGAGGTTGTATTTCACCAGAGTGCTGGTTCCAAACCTACCCCCACCCTGATTACAACTTCTTCTTGAACCAATAAACAGAGACCTTAAGAACTCAGGCTCTGAATCAAAGGAAGAATTTCTGCCTTCGACCCTGCTCAGTTCAAGTAACTGCTGATGAATTTGTTGAGCTCGATCTTGGAGGTTGGGGAAAAGACATACGGAGAGAAATAAGAATAACTGTCTTTCTTAAACTTATATATAGTCCCATACACTTGCATTCAGAAAATAGGGAGCTCTCCTCGGGCGTCTAGCGGTTGTTACTTGGCACTTTCACTGCTGTGGCTCTGGTCTGGAAACTAAGACCCACCTCAAGTTGCTGCACACCATGGCAAAAACAAAACAAAACAAAACAAAAAACACGGCTATACTTTTAAGGCTGGGATGAAGCAGGCAAGGCAAATGAGTAAAATGACAGATTTGGGGACTTGCCTTTAAATTGCTTTTTTGTGGTTATTAAATTTGTGACATGGTTACTAAATTTGTGACATAGTTAAATCTTCAATCTCCCATTTTTCCATTTGTAATTTGAAAGTACTTGGTACCTTACTTCCTCAAAGGAATATTGAAAGTTAAGTGAAATACTGAAAAAAGAAACTGGAAATTTTATTTTTCAAGAAAGGGCCATTTGTGAATCCAAAGTCTGTGTGATTTTCAGAAAACCTTTTGTAACATGGTGCATGCACTACGCAGAGTACTCACAGACTGAACCTGGAGCTGCAGGTCGTTTTTCTCTTTCAAAAGAGTCACCATTTTTTCCTCCAATTCTTTCCTTTTTGTCTCCGATTTGGCGAGTTCATCCTTGGTTTTCTGGAACTCTTCCTTCATGGTGGCCATCTCCTTCTCCGTCTCTGCACTCTTCAGCAGAGGCTTGATCTTGAAGAAGAGTTTCATCCAGGGCCAGTGCTTGACGTTCATGAAGGCTCGTACGTTATACTGGATGCAGAAAAGAGCTTCTCTGAAATGACAGAAAAATATCAGTGTAGATTGATCCGTTGGAGACAATGTTGTTACTATCTTTTTATATGCAAACTCTCCTTGTAATGACCTTTCCCAACATATACATGATATCTCAAATTCTGTATATATATTGGCTTTTTAGGGGCACACCTGCAGCATATGGAAGTTCTCTGGCTAGGAGTCGAATCAGAACTGTAGCTGCCGGCCTGTGCCACAGCCACAGCTACGCCAGATCCGAGCCGTGTCTGCGACCTACACCACAGCTCACAGCAACGCTGGGTCTTTAACCCACTGAGCAGGGCCAGGGATCGAACCCGCATCTTCATCAATACCAGTCGGGTTTGTTACTGCTGAGCCGCAGTGGAAACTCCAAATTCTGTATATTTATGCAGGCTTCACACACATGCCCCGACGCTGAGAGTAGTCCTCAGTATGACCACTTTGTCAGTGTGTCCCGCTCATACTGAGAAGTTCTCAAGTTCCTGTCACTCTACCCAAGCAGCTGACTTTAGAGGAGGAATACTTTGTATAGATGAACAACGAGTACCATTTTAAGATGAGAATTCACAGTATTAGTGATTTGGGAGTGGATGTGGCGGTAGTAAGCTGCTTGGCTGTCGGCACACTGATGCAAACAGTGAAAGGGCCTGGCTTGCTTTCTGAATTGCCCCACTTAAACTGAACTTACCTAAACTGAACTATAGTTTATCATGTTTTCCTTGAATCTTCTGCTTTTATTTTAATCACCCCAGAATTGTCTATTCTATAAACTTCTTTCATTTACATCTTCACATAATGTACTGTTTTTTCTCAGATCCTTTCAGATGTTTCCTTCTTACCTGCACAGTTGGATTGTTAATGTCTGCGGGCATTTAGCCTGGATTGAGCTCCAAAAATTTTTTTCATTTAAATAAAATTTTAAAGCGGTAATAAAAGATACCCCTCTGCACACCATGGCATTAGACTGACAAGTTTTGACTACCTTGTAACAATATGTCTGTCTCTTCAAGCTTGTTAAAATGGAAATTCTGTTTCTCCAGGTCCAGTTTATAGGGACCGTAACTCTCAGAAGGCAGGTATCATGACATAAGCCATAATGCTCACACACAGAAAAGACTTGGGAACACTTACAAAAGAGAAGTAAATAAGTATAGATGAGCAGAATGAATGCAGATGTGTGTGTGAGGACAGGGAAAGCAGTGGTGTTGGGTGAATAGAATTGGATGAGGTTGATTAGGGAAGGGGCAATGGACGTTTTGAATTGGTAAATAGATAAATTAGGCTGGGAGGAGAGGGCTTGTGCAAACATGAGAATAGGAGATAAGCAAATTGCTCAGCAGCCTGGCTGGAGCAGCCTACACAGTTGAAAATGATAGATGAGGTGGGGAATAGGGAGGACCTTGACAGACACACAGGCAGCTTGGATTTGACATGGGAGACCATGGGGAACCGCACACCGAGATGTGGCGTGATGGAAATAGTGCTTACTGCGGATTATTCCTGCAGCTGGATGTGAGATGAATGAAAGGGAGAAACTGAGGGAGGAGAGAAGCTTTGAAGGGAATCCAAGTGTGAGGGGTTAGGCAAAGGCTGATGGGTTGCAGGAGTGTGTTCTGAATGGGTGAAAAGTTCATATTAACCTCGAAATCAAAGAGTTAATGAACAGGAAGACTGATTTAAAGTCCCTAAGGGACTTTACAGTCCTGATATTCTGCAGGGTTGTTACCTCCTCTGCAACATCTTCTGATATTCTACCCTCATTAGGAATCCCCTACAGACGGCTTGAGTTCTTGTTATAATCTGGGCCAACTTTTCATCTCTCATTTCTTCCAGAAGGCCCAGAAGGCCAGCTTTGAAGAAAACCTGGAGAGAGGGAAAGTCACAGGTCATCCCCAGACTGCCAGAGTTGCAGAAATGACAGAAGCTCGTTGGATCAGCTGTAAGTAAATGAGAACTATACCTTTGTATGTCCAAATTTGTATTGGGTATGATCAATATCAATAGAGGCAAGAAGTTTCTCTGAAGCCTTCTTGCTATCGATGAACTGTCCATCTGGAATAGCACTTGCATTTAAAACTTTGTATCTGTTTAGTTGAAGAAAGAAAGAATAATTAGGGAGGTATGATCGTATATGAAAATCGAATGACACCAAATAGAAATGTCAATAAAAATATCAGAGTAAAAGCCATAGTAGAAAATCCAACTGTCCTTTAGGCTCTGGTAATAAAACAACACAATTTTTCTGTGGTCTAAGGCAAGCTTCCTTCCTACTTTTAAGGAATGCCACTTTTTCTAACCTGTTTTCTGCCCTGCTAGCACAAGACTACATTATTCAACTTAATTTAATAATATTTACTAAGCAGAATACATAAAATACAATGAACAGAGGACAAGAGGTAAGATGATTAAATCTTCAGAGCATTCAGTGCAATGGGATAGAAAGAGACTGGCCTTTGTTTAAAATCCCCGTATAGGATTCTGCTTGGGAAGCCCTTCCTGCAGATGCGGATGCCCTCCAGCACGCCGTTACACCTCAGCTGGTGCAGGACCAGTTCGTGCTCCATGACCCCTGAAGAGATGTCAGAGTGTTTACCACTGGGTACTGGATTTCAAACTGGTGCCTGTTTGATCATTTCATGCTCTTAGATCTTACCAGGAGTTTTGGTTTCATTGGGAATGATACACCGTACGAAGTGAGGGTGTGTGCTCCTCAGATTGGTCATCAGTTTATTTAAATTCTCCTAGAAAACCATATAAAAGGGACTTGATGAGAAAGGTCCATTTCAGGTTCCTTTTTTTTTCTTTTTTGTAGTTACATGGAACAAACCTAGGCACTCTTTTAACTATCAGATCTAAATCTGTGAGACTTCGGTTGCTCTGTATTTTAAAGGTCTCAAGAGTTCTAGCCTGCCAAATAATCCAAAGGCCAAAGTGCTGGGAAGAAATGCAGGTCTCCATGGTATTCATTTATAACACCTAGGATCTATCCTGTAAACAATCTGCGAATTCGGTAGCCTTGATGCACAGAAATTGTTCTCAACTGGGAATCAGAAGACAAAAGACTATAGTCTTGCGTTGCCACTAATGAGCTCCTTGACTCTATAAAATCCTTTTTTGTCTCTCTGGGCCTTATCTGAAAATAGTTGAGATTACCTCTAAGGTTTCTTTTGTCTCTCTCCATGTTAATAGTTTTCACAGTAGTAGTAGTAGTAGTTTTGGTAACCTAGGTCCCAATGTTTGCCATTCCTTTCTTGAGTTTATTATTCCCTGAGACTTCTAATTTGTTTTTTCCTTTTTTTTGTTTTTGTTTTTGTTTTTGTTTTTGAAGAGTCTAAAATCAAGATACTATATGACCTCGTGTGGGTGGGTCGTGGGTGCCTGAGAATGATCCACAGTCTGAAGCATCTGGGGGGAGTTATTCCAGAGATAGAGGTACTGGTTATGACAAACAATGGTGCTTTACTCAACCATAGAAAACTGACATATAGATATTTCCTAATATTTCTTAGGTATATTCTTCGAGAAGGCAGAGTTGCTTTTTTCCCATATCTCAGTAACCATTAGGAAAGTAAAAAAAAAATAAGTAGTATGAGTTCCTAGTCTTCAAAATATGTATGAAGATAAGTTGATGAAACAAGAGTGTATTTGGTAAAATAATGCAAATTGGTAGTGAGAAGGAAAAAAAAACAGGGCAATTTTCTTGTTTAGGTCAAGAAATGTTATATCTGGTTTTAGTTTTAAGGGAGTAAGACTTAGTCATAGAAGCCCTGACAAAGCTCCCATTAGACCAGCCGTTTCGTACCTTCCCCTTTCGAAGAGCTAGTTTTTAAGTCATCTCAGAGAATCATATTATTTGTAGCAACATTAGTATACTGTTATCTTAATCTCAAGAGATATTTTCTAGTTTAATCATCCATCTATAATCACTAGGTTTGCTTAAAGCGATTTTCAGCTATGACAAAAAATTAAATCCCCCCCAGAGGGCAAAGATGTGTTTTGGTGGAAGGATGTCTTCAAGAGTATATCTCAGGCTTATTCTCCAAGAGGGGCATTGGAATGCTCTCAAAGGGCAGTGGTAGTGAAATAAAGTTACGGCTTTCCACAGGGGTAGCTCTGAAGTACAGCTATGCTTCCTTAAATATCAGCCTTGTTATAGAACAGGAAAGCTTCTAAGGTCATCATGGAATTCCTGAATATGTTAGATGAGCATAATAAGGAAGAATGGGTAAAGCATTCCACCCTACAGGAGAAGTACTGTTTTGGCTGTATCCTGACGAGAGTGACTATTTGAAATAATTCCGTTCTCTTCTAATTTATCTAAATCTATAATTATGATAATTCACAGAAACTGAATAGGTTTTTTTAAGTTAAATTTGTACTTTACCCTGAAAAGGGCTGACACAGTCTGGAAAGATGAACCCTTCTTCTTAGCACCTTTCTTTGCGCCGCTGTCTAAGATTAAAAAAAAAAAAAAGGGAAACTCCATCAATTAGAGTCTCAGAGGCTGACATGGTATGTGAACATTCCGTGGGAATGGGTTTACTTTAGATAAGGGGTACAGAAAGTACCAGCTTCAGCACTAGCATATGTAGAAAAGAGACTGGCCAGAGTCTTCATTGCAGACTTCTGGTACAGCCCCACCACTGTGTCGTTCAGGGGGTCCTTGTTCTTGTCCAGCCAGCCAGCAATGTTGTAGTCGACGGTGCCCGCGTAGTGGATCAGCGAGAAGTGGGCCTCGGCTCTGCCCTTGACCACCTTGGGCTTCTGGAAGTTGGCAGACTTGCCCAGGTGCTGGTCATACAGCTTGTTCTTGAAGGAGGTGTCTGTGGCCTTGGGGAACATGCACTCCTCCTCCAGGATGGAGAAGATGCCCAGTGGCTGAATTTAGAAAAGTAGATGTAGGTGTCAGTCTATCTTGTCTCAAAAGATAGAACCACTGGTTCTTATTTGATTGAATTATGAGCACTCCTGATTAAATATATTTATAAAGTAAACCAGGTCATAGCTGAAAGAAGTCCTTTTGTTACCACCAGCATGATTTTTCCACCATTCTTTCTCTCATTCAATCCATAGCATTATTTTCAATTAAAAGAATAACTGGATTAAAAACTCCAATTGTCAGCACAGCATGTGGAGGCAATTTATTAAAATGTTCTATATTTATCACTTCTTTTTCCTATTTGGTGAATTAATCTATTGTCAAGCTTTTATTTTTCTGTGAAGAATACTTACTGACTTAGAATGATGTTTACTTTATATGCAATAATTTAACAGTATAAATAACTCAAACCTTAAGACCTTTTGTGCATTTAATCTCCTTAAAGATAAATTATGAAGAAACGTAAGGAATTTGACTTCTGAATTTCCAAACAGATTACCTTTCATCTAAGCCCTAGCTGTGTTACCTGTGCATTAATTTTTGTTTAGAAAATATTTATTCCTATTGCTGACACCTTGGATCATAAAGGAGATAGATTTAGAACTAATGAGGTAGTTTTTCTAGTGAAACAGACTATATCAATAAAGATGTTGCTTTAAAATTAGATCTGAGTCAATGTTGGAGCAAAATTGGTCAAAATGAAACTAATGAGTTCCTATTGTGGCTCAGCAGTAATGAACCAACTAGTATCCATGAGGAAATGGGTTCAATCCCTGGCCCCGCTTAGTGGGTTAAGGATCTGATGTTGTGGCGAGCTGTGGTTTAAGTCATAGATGTGGCTTGGATCCCATGTTGCTATGGCTGTGGTGTAGGCCGGCAGCTATAGGTCTGATTCAACCCCTAATCTGGGAGCTTCCATATGCCGCATGTGCAGCCCTAAAAAGAAAAAAAAAATTGGAAACTAAACATTCTCCGATCCTTCTTCTTATGTAAAAGTTGAAAGGAGAAAGTAATTTCTAAACAGTTCTTTTCTAAGTTGTTCTGATACCAGTCTGCTTAAGATTACAGCAGTACTTTCTGTAGTTGCTTAAGACACTTGGGAAAGTTACCCATACAGCTCCAGTTTTCTTTAGAAATCAAACAGACCTTCTCAATGAGCTCGATGCAGGCAGCCAGGTCCATCCCGAAGTCAATGAACGTCCACTCGATGCCTTCCTTCTTGTACTCCTCCTGCTCCAGCACGAACATGTGGTGGTTGAAAAACTGCTGCAGTTTCTCGTTGGTGAAGTTGATGCACAGCTGCTCTAGGCTGTTGAACTGCACAAAACCAAATTTTGAACATTAGATGGATTTTTATAGCAGTAGAATTCTTTGCTGAACAATCCTTTATTGGGAATTCCCACTCTGGCTGAGTGGGTTAAGGAGTAAGATTAGTTACTCCTTCATCCTGCTCCTGTGAGGATGTAGATTTGTCCCCTGGCCTTGCTCAGTGGGTTAAGGATCCAGTGTTGCTGTAAACTGTGATGTAGTTTGCAGATGCACCTGAGATACCACATTGCTATGGCTATGGGTATAGGCTGGCAGCTGTAGCTCTGATTGGACCCCTAATTGAGAACTTCCATATGCCATGGGTGTGGCCTTAAAAAAAAAATCTTTTATTGAAAAAATGTGAGTGTAGTGATAAAATAGAATTTAAACTGATTGTTTCTTCAGAAATCCCAGGAAAACAATGATCATTTTGACATGAACCTTTTGTGTGATTTCTGGTCATTGTTTAAAGACACAGGTGTTAATAATGCAGCAAGAGTTCTGATAGAATCTACCCCTTCCACTTATGAGATTGCATAGGCAATGATGTGAACTAAAACTACAACAGAAGTACAGTGCAATGAGTAATGGTTCAGATTAAGGGTGAAAGTAATTTACTGCGAAACTTCACTTCTTTTACCACCCCCACCCTCTAATTCAAGATAAAGTTCACATTTTCACTTTTGGCTGTCATGTTATTAAAGAAAGCTTAAGATCTTTAGTTAATATACAAAGTGAAATTAATAGGCTAATTCCTCTCCTATTCATATCAAACACTTGGTAAGTCCTTCTTGTCAGGTCATTGAAAGTAGGGATCAGATGTGGTAAAGCAATTGAAGATCTGACAGAGTCTTGGTAATAATTGACGTCCTCATTTTATAGATGATAAAACTGATGTCCCAGAGAGGAAATGGTATGTGTCAGATGAACCTGGAAGAGGAAAGACTATGAACTGTCACTATGCTTCTACTTTAAGCCCTTTCTCCTCCATAGGCGGCACCTTGTATATGGACCAGATGCTATAGATCCAGGTTCCTGCCCTGGCTTTGCTTTGTATGACTGGAGGATCTTTAGCAAGTCTTTTGATTTTCTTGCTTCTGTTTCTCCACATGGAATTAGAAGTAATGTTAGTTACTCCTTCATGGGTTGATGTGAAGATTAAATGAGGTAACATTTTGAAGTGCTTAGTAGAATGCCAGAAATACAGACTTCTGGGAGTTCCCATCGTGGCTCAGCGGAAACGAATCTGATTAGGAACCATGATGTTGAGGGTTCGATCCCTGACCTCACTCGGTGGGTTAAGGATCCGGTGTTGCCGTGAGTTGTGGTGTAGGTTGCAGACACGGCTCGGATCCTGCGTTGCTGTGGCTGTGACGTAGGCCGGCAGCTGTAGCTTCGATTAGACCCCTAGCCTGAGAATGTCCACGTGCCGTGGGTGTGGCCCTAAAATGACAAAAGGCAAAAGGCAAAAAAAAAAGAAATAAAGACCTCTCAATAAATGTTAGCTGTTTTTTATTACTACCATTATAATCCAGTTACATCCTAGGTATTTTGTTCTGGGTGCAGCACTGGAGAAAGCAGTGTAGACACTGCAAAGGTAAATGAATAATACCCAATATATCAAAGCCCAAATTGCCTTTTCTCCCACTTTTTAACAATGGGATAACTCACATCAAAGATCTCAAAGCCAGCGATATCCAAGACCCCGATGAAAAACTGCCTGGGCTGCTTGGTGTCCAGCTGCTGGTTGATACGGGTGACCATCCACAGGAACATCTTCTCATAGACGGCTTTGGCCAGAGCACCCACTGCATTGTACACCTTCAGACAGGGTAATAACCGTCAGAGTTTTTAACGACATGTCCTGAAGGCCTAGGGTGTGCGATTCATAGAATCATGCACTTGCCTGCTGGACAGTCTGGCCTTTGGTGACATATTCATTGCCAACCTTGACCCTGGGGTAGCAGAGGGCTTTGAGCAGGTCAGCAGAGTTAAGACTCTGGAGGTAGGCAGCCTTGTCAGCAACTGTAGAGACACAATTCGAGAAATGTTTAATGGCGATATCCTCTTTAATGTAATCTTTCCATTTTCTTCCAATCCATTTTCTTATTTAAATAACAATCTTTAAATAATTCTATAGAAGATCGGGTGAGGCACTCTACATTAGAGCATGTCCTTGCTAATAAATGGTCATTCGGCCTTTGGTGATTTATTGCAAGCAATTCATAAACAAGAAGCATATGTCCAGAGTTTGTGGAAATACCTTATGTAAGGTAAAAACTGGGTTTCATGCTGTTAAGACACAGTAGGTACAGTTGGAAGGAGAAGGTAAATATACTTTATCTCAGTTTTGTGCCTCCTGATTTAACCTCATCAAATCAGTTTTTTTCAGAAAATGTGGGGATTAAATTTCACTGCATGATCCCTACAGGGTCTCCTTTTAAAATTTTGTCAATGACTATGGTGTAAATGCCGCATCAGGCACAAAAGTTACTGCTGGAAAGTTTACAGTGGGGAGAAAGAATGTCAGGTTGAAGTGGTCAGGGAAGGTTCCATGTTCTTTCTATACATAGAGTGTATGACTTTTATTTCCCAGTTCCCTTTTTTATCTTGCTTGCTGCCTAGATTGTCTGCAGGTTAACATATAAACAACATACACATGTTGTGCATTGTAGTCTAGGGACATCCTTCACCCACAGCTCTGTGTTTGGGTGAATTTTGTATCCCCACCCCCACCCCACTAGGTTTACCTGTCTGGTGCTGAGCAGACAGGTCTTACAAGTTCTATATACCGTCTTGCTGTTGCAAGAGCACGTTCCATCTCATTCTCTTTAATGATACGATCCCAGATTATGCTTTTTAGATTTATCCTTACAAATGGCTGTTAGGGTTTTGCAAGAGCACGTTCCATCTCATTCTCTCTAATGATATGATCCCAGATTATGCTTTTTAGATTTATCCTTACAAATGGCTGTTAGGGTTCATTTAAATGTATTTAGGCTGCTTAGAAATGATGGAGACAGGGAAATGAGAGGAGGGTGAGGAAAGCATGTGATGTGTGTAAATGTGTATATGCCCTTCAGAAGTCCCATTACAAAGGAGATGTGAGTTTAGAATAAGCTTTTTTTTTTTCTTGCCACATTCTCTAATTTAAACCCAGATGAAGGTTCATTCAGTACCTTCTGTGCCATCTGGCTCCGCTTGCTCCTCACGTTGCTTTTGCTTGAATTTCATGTTCCCATAATGCATTACTGCCCCTGTGAGCTTGTAGATGGACACTTTCTCCTCAGGAGTAAAGCCCAGGATGTCAATGGCGCTCTACCGGGAGAGATGATAGGACAGAGGTTAGGGCAGAAGAGACGAGCATGTTTTGGAGAATTTACACTATGTTCTCAGATAGCCACAGTTACGGTGGGTTGCTCTTGTTACTCCCATACGTAATGGACTTTTTAATAAGTATGTGTATGTGTCTTACATCTGTGGCCATCAGCTCCTCTTGGTCATCAATGCTAGGGACAGTGATCTCCCCTTGACTGACGAAGGCGTAGTCGTATGGGTTGGTGGTGATCAGGAGCATTTCTGGGTACGTAAAATTCAGGGTATGTGTTTTACATCAGAAGTTGTTAACAAAAGTATCAGCTTTCATCTGTGAATTTAATTTAAGTTCATTCTTACCAATCAGATCTGGTTTCTTATTGGAAGTGATCTGATAAAAAATATGGTAGCTTCTTTCTGCCTTCAACTGGAAAGTAACTCTAGACTTTTCTAGAAGATCTGGAAAAAGAGGGAAATAGATACTGAATTAGGAAAAATGTCAATGCTGCCGAGTTAGTAAATGAACCACGGTGGCTTTGGCTAAAATTGGGGGCATTACATGAGGCTTCATGGAGATTTTAACATGATGATCCATCCTCTTGGTACTCCATGTGGGCATATGGCGATTACCTAAGGTTCTCACCGTTTAAGAGCATAGAGTGAACTATACATGCTCTAGTAAAAAATAAACTTTTCATATGGATGACCTGTAACCTCTGTATTATAACTGATCCTTACTATACCCTCTTCCCTCAGATCACCTTAGATTCTTTGGTGAGGGACTACCTTGGAAATACCTACCAAAGGTTAGATCAAGAGCAAATCACAGAAATGCATTGTAAATCTCTAGGTAACTCATAGGAACCCATAAATAGTCCTACTGTTTGTCCTGGAAAAAATGTCATAGTTACTTCTGAGGCAGGAGTTCCAGAATGTGCTAACGAACCATGTCTGAGATTGAGGTAAAGGGAGCACACAGCAATTATGTATAAGTCTGGCATTAGCTCACAGGCAACATTGGCAGCAGGCTCAGTGCTCACCAAATGTCACAAAATATCTCTTCAAGTGAGCTCACTTGTCTCTCTGTTTGACTTTCAAGAGTCCTATTACTCACATGTTTCGATATCAGCAGAAGCCAGCTTCCCAGTGGTACCAAAATGAATTCTGATGAATTTACCCTTGTAAGTGGAAAACAATGATGTTATAAACCAAACTGGATGCATGTGAATAAGAAGAGATTGAAATAATAACTCATACAGGCTTCTCTGGCACTTAAGGGCTGAGAAGACCCTTATGTGCGCAAGAGACTTACAAAGCGAGAGGAGTTGTCATTCCTCACGGTCTTGGCGTTGCCAAAGGCCTCCAGCAGGGGGTTGGCACTGATGATTTGATCTTCCAGAGTCCCCTGCAAAGAAAGGCAAGAGCAGTGCTCCCACGTGGGGCTCCAGACTGCTTGAGAACCCTGACAGTCTTGATTCTGACCATGGCAATGAGGCCCACCTGCATTTTGCCAGCTTCTTCCTTCTTCTTTTCTCCAGTAACTGCAATTGTTGCAAAGTACTGGATGACACGCTTCGTGTTCACAGTCTTTCCTGCCCCAGATTCTCCACTGTCACACAGAAACAGAGATGAGATCAGAACTAGAGCTCATGATATCAACATCTAAGACATTCACCATGAGCCAGAGAAGAAGAAAAAATCACATACGTGATTAGGATGGACTGATTCTCACGGTCTGTGAAAGAAAGAGCAAGATCATTAGTTTTTAAAAATATTCAATATGAAGATGGTTGACTCTGTTCAGATGAAACACAGTGTATTCTTTTTTTAACATTTGGAAGATGTTGCCTACGATTTTGGTCTTGTGCATAGCTCCCAGACAGTACTGTTTCCTGGAGTAAAATTTGTGAAAGTGAGAGGCAAAGAATCATTAATTTCTTTTTATGTTTTATTTTATTATTATTGTTTAATTGAAGTATATTTGATCTTTTTGTATTTTATTAATTTAAAAGCTTCTGTTATGCATAATTTCAAATATTTACAAAGCAGAGACAATAATATAAAGAACTCCCACATATCCATTTTTCAACAGTTAATATTATTTGACCAATTTTATATAGTCCCATCCCAGGTTCACTGGGTTATTTTATTTTATTTTGCTTTTTAGGGCCACACCCACAGCATATGAAAAGTTCCCAGGCTAGTGGTTGAATCGGAGCTGTAGCCGCCAGCCTACACCACAGCCATAGCACTGAAGGAACAGAGCTGTATCTGTGATATACACCACAGCTCACAGCAATGCTGTATCCTTAATCCCCTGAGCAAGGCCAGGGATTGAACCCGCATCCTCATGGATCCTAGTTGGGTTCATTAACTGCTGAGCCGTGAAGGGAGCTCCCTCACTGGGTTATTTTAAAGAAAAATTCTAGGCATCATGTAATTTCATCTATAACTACTTCAGTAGGAATGATAGAATTGGGAAGTTTCACTTAACAAACGAAGAAATTGAGCCCTGAGAGGAATAAGTGACTTTTCTAATAATTCCATAGCTTAATCAAGATATGCAGTTCTTTTAACTTTGATTTTATATATTTTTATGATACTTGACCTCCTCTCAAGTCTTTATTACTTTGACTGCTGGAAATACTAAAAAAAAAAAAAGAAGGAATATGGAATTGTAAATGTTGGTGTTCATTTACTTTTATACACATTTCTAAGTAATAAAAACAAAAATTGTCACTACCTGTATAACAGCTATATTGGATTTATACTGATTTTCCGATTTGTATAAACCTTTAATTCTAAACTGAAAGGCTATAGATTTTAGAGAATTCTCATCTAAAAATCTATTCAGGGAGTTCCCGTCGTGTTGCAGCGGCTAACGAATCCAATTAGGAACCATGAGGTTGCGGATTCGATCCCTGGCCTTGCTCAGTGGGTTAACCATCTGGCATTGCTCTGAGCTGTGGTGTAGGTCACAGACATGGCTTGGATCTGGCGTGGCTGTGGCTGTGGCTGTGGCCAGCAGCTACAGCTCCGGTTCGACCCCTAGCCTGGGAACCTCCATATGCTGCAGGTGCAGCCCTAAAAAAGCAAAAAAATAAAAATAAAATAAAAATCTATTCAGAGAAATAGATTTGGTTACCGTTTAGATGTGGATATAGACTTTAGAAAACTTTAAAGCTCTATTCAGGGAAGTAGATAGAGATTTTGGAACATATTCAGATTGATTTCTTTTTCCAATAGAATTCATGAAAGTTCCTGTCAAATCTAGCGGGAGCATAGATAAGAAAGCAATGTTCTATGCTCTAACTTAATCAAGATCCACAGTTTTGCATGGTTTTATACAGATATCCTGTTTGGAGACATAAGTGATCTTGAATTTGGAGCACCTCCAAAACCTGGAGGAATGGAGACCTCAGTAGGGGTAGTGATGTACACAACAGAGTAAACATAACTGCTGAGTATTGAAACCTCTGAAATGACCGGGTTCACATGTGGCTCAGTGGGTTAAGGACCCAGTGTTGTCAATGCTCTGGTTCCGGTTCGATCCCTGGCCTGGCAACTTCCACGTGCCACAGGTGTGGCACAACAAACAAACACCCTCTGAAAGAAGCCTGCATTTGGATAATTTCTGGAAGGTAGTAAGAAACAGTTTACTGGCATGAAATCCTTGTAGAGTTGCTGGTCAATTTGTAATGGAATATTCCTATTTTATCCCTTCCTCTTCTCTCTTCTCCTTTAAGATAATTTTAAAAGAGTACAAGAAAACAAATTAAAAAAAAAGGAACAAAATCCTTTCAAGTTTCTAAAATCTTGTGGAACAATGGGAAACTCAGGAATTTAGAGTATTTCCAAAGGCAATACATTTGGTATGTGCCGATAAAAGGTTTTAATGCTGTATTTGGGCCTGCAGTTTGTATCAAAGCTATTTATGCCTTGATAAGATAGGAATAACAGGCTTTGATATAATTTTTTAAAAATGTTTTCAAAGATGGATTTTTATTTTCTTCCATTCTAATAGGAAAGTGCTTCAAAATCTGTGGAAGGAAAGTCATAGCTCTGTCTTTAGTCATGTTCTACCCCAAAGGCTGACAATATTAGTTGTGTCTATTAAAGATAAGGACAAGAATTCACAAAGATTTTCCAGCTATGGCTGGTAACTATTTTCCTTGATTGCTGTGGATTTAGATATTTAAAAAACAGTCTATTTTAATTTTCTTCTATTCAAATCAGAAAATAAAATACACAGGAAAAAGAAGTGTGTTTATATAGATCTGCTAATTATCTAAACTAGGCTTCTGGTTACCAGCTGGGTTGGCGTGGGCAGGTCGGTGAACTCAGTGAGCTTCACTTTACTCATCTATAAAAAGGCTATGGGGAAGAATACGTGACATTAATAGCTCTGAAATTTTCTTGAAAACAGTGAAGCTCCATACGGCTGCCGTATATTATTGTAATCAAAGCCCAAAGTATGTTTGTTCATTAAAGATTTCTATTTCCACATTTCTGTAAATAGATGGATCAGTCACTCACCGGTCAGCATGAACTGATAGGCATTGTCAGAGATGGAGAAGATGTGCGGTGGGGCCTCCTGGCGCTTTTTGCCTCGGTAGGCCGTCACCACCTCGGGATTATACACCGGCAGCCACTTGTAGGGGTTGACGGTGACACAGAAGAGGCCCGAGTAGGTCTGAGAAAATCAGAATATTCAGTGTGAGGGATTTGTTTGAGAGATAGGTGAAATAAAGAGATGTTGAAGGGCGCTCACGTAGATCATCCAGGCTGCATAACGCTCTTTGAGGTTGTACAGCACGCCTGGCTCATGTAGATGGGTCATCATGGCCATGTCCTCGATCTTGTCATATTTGGGAGGGTTCATGGGGAAGACTTGGTCTTCTCTGACAGTTAGAGTCTGGCAAGTAAAGCAAGAGACCAGTTTGTGTTAATGGTTGAAGCTGGGGCTTATGTTTATCTGTTTTGGTTATAGAACTACAGTTGTGGACATTTTCCATTATATTATTCAATGTCCTTTAAATAAAGGCATGAATATATATTCATTTTAGAGCTTGATGGCAAGAAAATCTGCTTCCTATGATAAGCTAGAATACACATACTTTTTTAACTTTTTTCCTCCCATATTTCCTTGTCCCAGATTTATGTATCCATTTATAGCCTTTTACTTTAATAGGTTTAATTTTTTATTTTTCCTTGCCATTCATTACAAGAAACTTTGCTTTGGGGGGAAGGAAGGCTGTATGTTAATACATTATTTACCTAAGTAAATAATAGTTCTTTGATAAGAGAAGCTAGTTTTTATTTCTCCCAAGTTTGGGGATTTAGACTGGGAAGTGAGTTGAAGGGGAATGTTGAAAGCTTATGCTAGTGGGTTAAAGTCCTTTGGGTAGTGGGAAAAGGAGAAGTAGGGATACTGCTGAAAATTTCTTTTACCTTCCAAATCTGATGTCTACTAACGGACCAAAATGGTGTTTGTATCGACAATAGGCTTTAGAGATTCTGAGCAAGGAAGGCTTCAACTTGAAGTGAGGAGATAGAGAAATAAAACAAATATTTTTTCCTTAGGTTTTTACTTACTGCTCCACGTTCTGTCTTTACAGTTACTTTCCCCCCTTCCTTGCTTTGTATGGTGCTCTTCACATAGGATTCCTTGGGCTCCGTGACAAAAACTGATGTTTTAGCATCGAAGGGCTTGTTTTGGGCTTCAATCCGCTCCTTTTCCGATTTTCGAAGGTAAGGAGCAGCTTCGCCAAAAATAGCCATCTCAGCATCTGAGCTTGCACTCATGGCTGCGATTTATTCAGAGAGAATTCTGCCTTGGGGGGGGGAAATGGAGGAGAGAAGAAATAGAAACCAGAAGTTACACGTGTGGGCTAGGACTTGAAATGAAAGCACTGTTGAGGCTCCATTGCCTGCCTGAGCTGTAACTATTCTTCCAAGCTGTTGTTGACCAGTGTTCTAATACAGTAACACTAGCACAGGGCTGGTTTGGAATGAGATTGCACTTTGAGGCTCCATTTTTAAGACTTGGAAAATTTCCTTCCCAGCTGGCCTGTCTTCATCAGCAGGGCTGGGGCACCTACAACTGGGTGAGAATGGAATCTCTGCATGTTTTAATCTCTGAACTGTAACAACATCTATAGCTAAGACTGTTGTTGATGGGTTGTTTTATAGCAACTGTCATTCTTTAATCCCCACTCTTCCTTCTGCATGTTTGCACCTGCCATTTGCTAGGACAGTCATACAGTCAGGAGGGAAAGTTTGTCTTGTGCAAATGAGGATTGAGCTTTTCAAAGCTATCAAAAATGCCTTTGCCTTTCAGATGGCCATTTTTCTCTCATAAGCCAAATAATTATTTTTAACAACTATGTTTTATTAATATTTGGTATTAAATCTCTTGGTGAATAGTCAAAAGACCCTCATCATAAATTATTGCTCTGTTTTTTTTTTTTTTTTTTTTTGGCTTGTTGCCAAGAGACTTAGCATTGCCTTAATTCCAGAATCTCTTTT
>PVHT021183616.1:8848-25499 GCA_004024745.2 Catagonus wagneri
TCCTAACACCATGCACAAAAATAAACTCAAAATGGATTAAAGATCTAGATATAAGACCAGATACTATAAAACTCTTAGAGGAAAACATAGGCCAAACACTCTCTGACATAAATGATAGCAACATCTTCTCAGATCCATGTGTCAGAGTAAGGACAATAAAAAGAGAAATAAACAAATGGGACTTAATTAAACTTCAAAGAGTCCGAGGTTAATAGATGTAAACTATTGCCTTTGGAATAAATAAGCAATGAGATCCTGCTGTATAGCACTGGGAACTATATTGAGTCACTTACGATGGAGCATGATAGAAAATAGTGTGAGAGAAAGAATGTGTATATGTATGTGTGACTGGGTCACTTTGCTGTACAGTAGAAAACTGACAAAAGTCTGTAAACCAACTCTAATGGAAAAAATACAAATCATTAAAATAAAGAAGGTGCAAAAGTATGTATTTAATTTACGAGAACTGGCCAAATAATTAAAAAATAGTTGAACGATTTTATGTCCTCACTAGCAAAATATGGGAAATGTAGTTGCCTAGCATCCTTGCCAACATTTGTCATTGTCAGTCTTTATTATTTTAGCCATTCTTATGGATGTGTAGTGGAAGCTTTGTGGTTTTAATCCGTATTTTCTAGACTAGTAATATTGAGCATCTTTTAATTTGTTATTGGACCTTCACATATCTTTTTGAAAATGTCTGTGAAAGTCTTTTGCCCCTCTTTATTGGGTTGTTTGCTTTTTAATTGGTTTATAACATTATATAAGTTTTAAAGCGTAATTTTTGTTTTATATTGGAGTATACTTAGTTTACAGTGTTGTCATAGTTTCAGGTGTATAGCAAAGTGATTCACTTATACATATGTGTATATATATCCATTCTTTTTCAGATTCTTTCCCATATATGTTACTGTAGAATACTGAGTAGAGTTCCCTTTGCTATACAGCAGGTCCTTATTGATTATCTGTTTTACATATAGTAGTGTGTACATGTTAATCCTAAACATCTAATTTACCCCTCCCTCTCACGTTTCCCCTTTGGTAATCTTAAGTTTGTTTTCGAAGTCTCTGAGTCTGTTTCTGTTATGTGAATAAGTTTTATGTTTCAGCTTCTATATGTAGTACAGTGTGCACCAAAAGTTTGGTTTCTATCTAGTCACCATATAGTTGAACGCTTTTACCCATTTTGCACTCCCCATACTCCCTTCCCCTCTGGTAACCACTATTCTGCTCTGTTCTCTGTATCTGTGTGTTTGCTTCTGTTTGTTGTGTTTTGTTTTTTTTCCTCCATGTACTAGCGAAATCACATAGTATTTGTTTTTTTCTGTCTGGGTTATTTCACTTAGCATAACACCCTCAAGATCCATCCATGTGGTTGTATATGATAAGATTATATCTTTTTATGGCTGAGTAGTATTGCATTCTGTTCGTACCATATCTTCATCCATTCATCCATCAATGAGCATTAGGTTGTTTTCATATCTTGGCTGTTGTAAATAATGCTGTGATGAACATAGGAGTGCATATATTTTTTTTAAATTAATATTTTCATAATCTCTGTATACATACCCAAAAGTGGGATAGCTGGATCATATGGTAGTTCTATTCTTAATTTTTTGAGGAATCTCTGTACTGCTTTCCATAGTGGCTGCATCAGTTTACATTCCCATCAGCAGTGCATGAGGGTTCCCTTTTCTTCACGTCTTTGCCAACACTTGTTATTTCTTGCCTTTTTGATAATAGCCGTTGTAGGAGGCTTAAACTGATGGTTTATTGTGTTTTGATTTGCACTTCCTTAATAATTAGTGATGTTAACACATTTTCATGTGCCTGCTGGTGATCTGTATGTCTTCTTTGGAAAAAATGTCAAGTTAATTCCTCTATTTTTTAAATCAGGTTGTTTATTTTTTTGTTATATGAATTCTTTTTTTTTTTGTTATATGAATTCTTTATATATCTTAAACATTAACCTATTAGTGGATAGCTGATTTGCAAATATCTTCTCTCATTTGGTAGGTTATTTTTTTGTTTAATTGGTATTTTCCTTTGTTGTGCAGAAGCTTTATGGTTTGATGTAGAATTATTTATTTATTTATTTATTTATTTATTCATACCATCTTTTCTTTATCCATTTATCCACTGATGATGAACACTTAGGTTGTTTCTATGTCTTGGCTATTGTAAATAATCCTGCAGTGAATGTGGAGGTACAGATATCTCTTTGCAACAGTAATTTCATTTCTTTTGGATAAATAGCCAGAAGCGGAATTGCTGGATTGTATGGTATTTCAATTTTTATTTATCTATTTCTTTATCTATAATTAATTAAATTAATTATAAAAATCAAAGCATAGTTACATTCGTTTTAGGTATACAACATAGTCATTCAATATTTTATAGTTTATACTTCATTTAAAGTTATTACAAAATAATACCTGTATTTCTCTGTGCTGTACATTATATCCTTGTTGCTCATTTATTTTTATACATAGTAGTTTGTATCTCTCCTTCCCTCTCGCTCTTTCTCTCTTTCTCTTGGCTGCAACTGTGGCGTGTGGAAGTTCCCAGGCCAGAGATCAAACCCATGCCCATTACACATATACTGGTGTGTTTAATAGTTTTTCTCATTTCTCTGGGGTGCTTTCTCCCTTTTTTTAAATTGTCTTTTTTCTTAGTTCTTTGGCTTGCATAATCTCTTATTCTGTCTTCAAGTTTGTTTATTCTTTCAGTTCAAATATACTGTTAAACTCCACTAATAATTGCTTTTGGTTTTATTTTTGGCCATGACATGCAGTGGCTTGATGTGGAATCTCAGTTCCTAGACCAGGGATTGATCCCAGGCCACAGTGGTGAGAGCACCAAAGCCTAACACTAGACCACCAGGGAACTCCTGCCTTTAATAAGGTTTTATTTCAGTTATTATGCTTTTCAGTTCCAGAATTCCATTTGGTTCCTTTAAAATAATTTCTATCTTTTTATCGATATTTTCTATTTGATGTAAAATTATCATCATGCCTTCCTTTATTTCTTTCATCATGATTTCTTTTATTTCTGTGAACATATTTATACTTGCTACTTTGATGTCTTTTTATGTTAAATCCAACATCTAGTGACTGTTGCTGGTAGCTTATATTGCCTTCTTTTTTCAGTATATAGGTCATAATTGTTTCTTTGTATGCCTCATGATTTTTTGTTGGAAACTAGACATTTTACATAATATATTGTAGCAACTCTGGGTACTGCCACCATTCCCTAGGCTTGTTAGTTTTAGTTGCTTATTTATTTGGTGAAATTTGGCTGGTTTATTTTAGTGAAGTTTATTTCCTACCCACAGATTTAAACCCCCGATGTTACTCCTTTTGGAAGTCAGTTTTGGTATGTCTATAGTCAGGTTGGGATGGCAGTGGTTTTGATAAGGCTCCCTTTCTCTCTTTTCCTGACCACACCTAGCAGTTAAACTCCACCAATTCCTGAATGGTTCTTGTTTTTAATAATGCCCTTGGGCATAGATTACTCTACCAGTTAGTCCAATAAAATTCTAGCTCCTTTGAAAAAGCAGTTTCTAAGATCAGGTTTTGATATTTGTTCTTAACCAGTAAGGCTCCTCCTACCTATCTAATAAGATGGTTCACTCCTGGATACTAGCTGGCCTATAGGTTAACCTGTATCATGCATCTCCCCCAATTTCCTTTCAAAATTTCTACTGTCCTTGAGCGTGAATTTAGCCTTGACATTCTCTAACTTCTTTTGCAAATGAAATCAGTAAATATTAGGATATCTCTGTTTTATGACCTGCTTCTCCCTTCCCGGCAAAATCTCCGAGTCAGGGCTTTGGAGCTGGTGTTGGAGACAATTGTAAACATCTCTCTGAGTGACTCCTACTCTAGGAGCTGAGCATTTGGTGGCGGAGTGGAGCAGCCTGAGGTCCTCTTGGCTTATGTCTCCTGCAGTGGAACGACCACCTTAGAAGCCAAATGAAGGTTTTATCAGAGCCTCCATACTCTAAGAACACTGTCTGCATGATTAAGCGTTTATTCCATGAGTGATGTCTGGGGAGAAGAGAGAGCCCACCTCATGGCTACACTTGCCAAGGACTTAGCCTCAAACAGGTAGCTGGAGGGAGAATGAGAGAGCTCAGGTTTTTTTTTTTTTGTTTTTTTTGTTTTTGCTTTTTAGGGCCGTACCTGCAGCATATGGAAATTCTCAGGCTAGGGGTTGAATTGGAACTGCAGCTGCCAGCCTATGCCACAGCCACAGTAAAGGGGGATCCAAGCCTTGTCTGTGACCTACACCATAGCTCACAGCAGCACCAGATCCTTAAACCACTGAGCAAGGCCAGGGATTGAACCCACATCCTCATGGATGCTAGTCAGGTTGATTACTGCTGAGCCACGGTGGGAACTCCAAGGTACTTTAATTGGTTAGCTAATAATTCTAGCTAAGGTATTAGTTGAAATGAGTATATTTTCAGCTTAGTAGAGATTGAAGTGAACATCCTCCGAGATGCCAAGTATTCAGTCTGTAATAATAGGATTTAGAGCTAAGATGGATAGAAGGGGGCAGTATTGTTTGGGAGTAGAGGGATCTTGAGATTTCTTCTGTTCTTGGTGTCTGTGGGTTATGTGAACACTTGTGAATTGAGTGAAGGGGAAAAGATTCCTATTTCCAAGTATCGGTATGTCAGTGGTCCCAGATTTTGCTTTCAGTAACCATGACCTTCAAGTCCTCAGAATACAGAAAAGTAAAGAAACTGGCCTTAGTACAAATTCTTAGGAGATTTTATTAGGATAATGATGCCTAGTTGGATACCCAAAACGCTAGGTAATGGTTGTCTCTGCCCAGTTCCCTATGCATGCATTTTAAATAGATTTGTCTTTAGAGAAAAAGTCTCTTGCCCTATGTAACATTTCAGTCTTCTCTCAGTCTCAGTTTCTTTCCATCACAGTAAGTCCAAGTGCTACTTATCAGGGAGGATTCAGACTTAAACTACCTCCATTTTTCCCAATTTAAAGTTGTTCCCTAAGCCAGCCTCTTGCTTTCTCCTTGCATGCATCCTGTTCAGATTCTCTTGTCCAGTATCGGTAGTTTAGAAACAGTTCCCAAATATCAATGGTCTCTCACATTAATTAAAGAAAATACAAAGACTATTGTAAGTTTTTATAAATTATCATGTGTGGTTTTGTTGTAAGAGATAAGGAAATAAGTCTATAAATCACTTGATCTATAAGGAAGATGAAGAAGACTATTAACCAGCATAGCTGTAATTCTAAATCCTCGCTGCTTTAATCAGAGACCCTAGAGTAAGTGACCTCTAGATAATGAAATCCACTCTCAACTCTCTACATAAGCAATTATTTAAATAGTTAGGAGATAGAATAATAAAGCAGTTGCCCAGTGCTTCTAAGGTCAATAGGTTAACTCTACAGAGTTTCATTAAAATAAGATAATAAATGCCCACTCAGGCAATATATTTCATTAGTCTTCATCATGACCTCGGTGAAATACTCCTTGTAATTATTTTCTGCCCCTTTTATTCTCTTCTCCTGGAGCAGCCTCTTATTACTAATTAGGTTTCCTGCATTGGGGAAGGAGATTCCCTGAGGCAGCCTCCTCATTAGAAAGGGCATCCACCACTGCGAGGGAATAAATGGGTATTCTGCTATCTTATTTTTTTAATTAAAAATTTTTTTCATTTATCTATTTATTTAGGGCCACACCTGCAGCATATGGAAGTTCTTGGTCTAGGGGTCCAGTTGGAACTGCAACTGTAGGCCTATAGCCATAGCAGCATGGGACCCGAGCTGCATCTGCGACCTATACCACAGCTCACAGTAACACTGGATCCTTAACCCACTGAGTGAGGTCAGGGATTGAACCTTCATCCTTATGGATACTAGTTGGGTTCTTAACCTGCTGAGCCACAACGGGAACTCCTCTGCTATCTTATTTTTTAAACGTCTACACAGTCAAGCCAAATTGTAAGCTTTAGAAAAGCATCAAAAAACAAAAGAATCCTGCCCCACTCTGGCAGTGGTTATGACAAAATTTCAGCCACATGCTTTTTGATGTTAAGGAATAAATTATTTTATGGTTCCTCCTTAGAGTATTTATGGTACTGAGAAAAATCAAGTTCCTTGGTAAGCAGAGTTGTATGTAGAAATTAGGTCAAGAAGAAGATTTATCCAAAAAGTTGTGTGCTTTTTCTTGGAGAGGTAAGATGATTCAAAGGAAAAGAATTTCCCTCAGCAGGAAATAAAACCTATAACCACAAAGTAAATGGGGGTTCTATTTATTTATTTTTTTTATTTTTTTGTCTTCTTGCCTTATCTAGGGCCGCACCCACGGCATATGGAGGTTCCCAGGCTAGGGGTCTAACAGGAGCTGTAGCCGCCGGCCTTCGCCACAGCCACAGCAACGCGTGATCCGAGCTGCGTCTGCAACCTGAACCACAGCTCACAGCAACGCTGGATCCTTAACCCACTGAGCAAGGCCAGGGATTGAACCCGCAACCTCATGGTTCCTAGTCGGATTCGTTAACCACTGCGCCACGATGGGAACTCCTAAATGGGGGTTTTAATTCTATGAAACTAACTTCCTCAGTGCCCTCCTGGGCCTTTCTTTACACCAGGGTTATCCTGCATTCTTGTTCATGTCTGTTACCGTCATCTCTACTGTGGATCATTTAAAAAAACCTCCGTAGTCTTTCCAGGCTCTGGTTGCTCCTATCCTCCTCCATCCTCCATCCAATTCTGAGGCCAGAATTGCCTCAACTCTCCTCCTTCTGAAATTTGACCAGTTTGATGCACGTTCTAATTCCTTCACCCTGCACATGAGGTTCTGCCCCTCACGGGGGTCTGAACTTCCATCTCTGGACCCTCAGATGCCCTTTGACCATGGAGCCTGTGTTTAAACCACTCTGAAATCTCAGGCTTGTTTTCTCTTCTTAAAGTGACCATCTCCTTTTCTCTTTCATATGCTAACAATCTACTCATCTTTTCGGAACTCAGTCAGTCAGTCTTCCTTTGAGAAGCCTTCCTGGGTTTCTCAGGTTAGTATCTCACTCTGTGTTATTGCCTCTCGTGGTTTTCATGCTTCTCTCTGAGTATGCATTTTGTACCATAGTCTGTTTGAATTGCTGTCTCTCGTGCTGCCTTGAGCTCTTGAAAAGCAAGAATAGTTATCATATCCTAGGTGCTCACTTTTGTACAGATACGTTCTTGGTACTCAGTAAAATTTGTTGTATGGAATTAAGGGTGTATTAACTACCTTTGCATCTTCTTAGAGCACTTCATTTCATTTACCTTCTATTAAAGTAGATTCACTGACCAAACTCTATTTATTTATTTATTTATTTATTTATCTTTTTGCCTTTTTTCTTTTTTTGTCTTTTTGCCTTTTTTTCTTTTTTTGTCTTTTTGACCAAATTTATTTTTTGTCATCATCTCTTCATCTAATAGGAGTGTAACAGATGTTTAATAAATGAATTAGATCTGATGGCACTATAGAGCTTGTAATTGAGACACATATTTTTAGATTGCAAAATTCTCTGTAGATTTATTTCCTTGACATTACATAACATATGACAGTGACAAAGATTTTCACATTTTGTGCATTTCTTTGGTCACTTTTGAGCATTTGGATGAATTACTCTTCACTTATAATTTTTGTGTGAACCTCCCGGCTCTTCACCCGCAGCTTGTTGACCTGGGACTCAGCAATGTCAGCCCGTTCCTCGGCCTCCTCCAGCTCGTGCTGGAGCTTGCGGAACTTGGAGAGGTTGACGTTGGATTGTTCCTCCTGAGGAAAGAAATGCATTTGAGAGAACAAGAAAATTTGATGTTTTCTGATTCTTACTGACTTTGTTAGTCGAAGTAGCCACAGGATTTTCTTCATGAGTGAGGAAGCGAAAGGGTCTGTTATTTGGTGATGCACCTATTTGGGGCAGAGCATCCCACATATTCACTTTTGTGTTGGCGGTCTTACACCCCTGTTCAGTCTCTCTCACTTGACTCTCTTCGTGGCGCACTTAATGCTACTATGACAACAGGGAGATCAAAGTAGCAGGAGTCTGAATCAACCTTGTTTCTGTGAAACAAAATTTAAAGAGTAGGCATTGTGGTTGTATTGGGTGCAGAGGACTTTTAGGAGGGTTTTAGAATTAACAGGACGAGAGAGTTTACTTTAGCCAAATGAAAAAAAAAGTTCTGGAGTGGATTCATCATGAAGTTTAGGCTTAGACTTCAGAGCCCTCATTTGCATAGCTGGGGCTTGCTGGGAGTGTAGAGTGTTCTAGACAGAGGAAAGTGGGTTGTAAACAAGAAGCATTCTGTTATACCATGTCTGGAAAACTGCTTAAAGAGGCCTCAAAAGAAAAGAGCTTGAATCTCTAAGCTGCAGTAATTAGTGGCAAGATTTTTTCATTCTAAATCAATATTCATTTTCAACCCTAATTTTGTATTCCCAATTTCTCTGACTTAACGAAAGCCTCTCAGATTCAATGAACTTTAGTCTTCTGAGCCCATCTCTCTCCCTGTGGAGGTACTCACCGCCTCTTCAGCTTGTCTCTTGTAAGCTTTAACTTTGGTTTGTAGTTTGTCCACCAAGTCCTGCAGCCTGAGAACATTCTTTCGGTCCTCCTCAGTCTGAAATGAAAGAAGTAGGAAATAGTGTCATTATTTGAGAACAACTCATTATTTTCTTGAAAGCCGTAGGCCTTGAATTGTATGGAAAGGCTGGTCACCTGGTAAGTGAGTTCCTTCACTCTTCTCTCGTGTTTCCGAAGACCCTTGACAGCCTCAACATTGCGCTTCTGTTCATTTTCAACCTCATTTTCAAGCTCTCTCACCTGGAAGAGGACAAAGATGTTTAGCCATTTGGCTGTAACCAGCAGCATGGACAGGCTGGGAATGGAATGAAGTAGTGGAGACCCACCCTGGCCTCCAGTTTCTGGATCTGCTTCTTTCCGCCCTTCAGGGCCAGCTGCTCAGCCTCGTCCAGACGGTGCTGCAGGTCCTTCACTGTCTGCTCCAGGTTCTTCTTCATCCGCTCCAGGTGGGCGCTGGTATCCTGCTCCTTCTTCAGCTCCTCGGCCATCATGGCTGCCTGATTAGCAGTAAAATGAAATCAGTTGAGAGAGCTGAGGTAGCCCATCAGGACTGTAGCCTGACCACCCCTGCCTGGCCCTCTGCTCACATCAGTGATGGCCTTCTTGGCCTTCTCTTCTGCATTGCGAGCTTCCTGGACAATGTCTTCCATCTCTCCCTGGATTTGGGTGATGTCTGTCTCCAGCTTCTTCTTGGTGTTGATCAGGCTGGTGTTCTGTTTCAAATTAATAATAAAAAAAAGATCATTTAATTATAACTATTTACATTGTCTCATTTGTACTAATTTATAGGCATAAATTATTGATCAATGAAAACCAATGAAATTAAAACCAAATCAAAAGTTGATTCTAAGTTTATGATTTCTTTCTATTTAGGTCTGTTAATAAGTACTCTTAGATAATCTTAATTTAGGATTTAATTAGGAATTTAATACTCTTAAAATCTTCCAGATGAAAATTAATTCTTTTTTTTTTTGTCTTTTTTGCCTTTTCGAGGGTTGCACTCGCAGCATATGGAGGTTCCCAGGCTAGGGGTCTAATAGGAGCTGTAGGAAAATTAATTTTTGATACCAAACATGTTTGACTATTAGGAGTAGCTGCTTGTAAGTATAAAGCACAACCACTGCCTCAAGAAAAAATCTGAGGTGCTGCATGTAGCACCACACAACTCATGACAAGTGGATTATTCATTTTTAGTTGTTTATTCACATTTGTTGACTTTGTGTGGATAAATAGCATCATTATTGGTACAAAAATGAATCATAAATCTCTTACATTTTTGGAGAGTTAACAGTGTTTGAAATATTTAATCAATTCAAGAATACTAATAATCAGTAAGAAAAATGCTGGCATTTTAACTTGATTTTAAAATTATTTTGTCACATATAATTTTAACTTTTCCATGACGGCTATTTCCATATATTGCAACTTTAAAAAGTATACAATAATATATATGCTTATTGTAAAAAAAAGTAGTAGAACATACATAATAGCAGTAAGAGGGACAAAGAATAATTACTGTACTCTCACTACCCAAAGATAACCATTGATAATAATTTGTTTATACATCTGGATGTTTCTGGTATATTTTTAACAAAAAGGTTCGTGCTTTCTATATTATTTTTAAGTTGTTTTTTAACTTAATTGTGAGTATCTTTTCATGACAATAAATGCGTAAATACTACAATGGCTGCTTATTAGCTATTGTGAGGATGTATCACCATTGGTTTAACAGATCCATTACAAATGACAAATGCTGGGAGTTCCCATCGTGCCTCAGTGGTTAACGAATCCGACTAGGAACAACGAGGTTGTGGGTTAGATCCCTGGCCTTGCTCAGTGGGTTAAGGATCCGGCATTGCCGTGAGCTGTGGTGTAGGTTGCAGACGTGGCTCGGATCCCGCGTTGCTGTGGCTGTAGCGAAGGCCGGCAGCTACAGCTCCTGTTAGACCCCTAGCCTGGGAACCTCCATATGCCGTGGGTGTGGCCCTAGGTAAGGCAAAAAGACAACAAAAAAAAAAACAAAAAACAAATGACAAATGCTGACTGGTAACAATGATGGCCTTCACATGTGTGATTTATCTCTTTGCAGTTTCGAGTTACAAGATATGAGATGGCTACCGATGTTGTAAATAAGATTATTGTAGAAGGCCTTATGTGCTTTTTAAACACAATTTTCTAGAACTGTAAGTGATTTCAAATCACCATGCTTATGCCAGCCCATAAATATACTTGTGAACCAGCCGGACCCCTGTGCGTATTTGCTGATGTACATTTTCCAGAACTCCTGGGAGGGACAGTTGCCAAGGTTGCTCCTTAGTGTATAGCAAGCTAATCCTCTCCAGTTGTCTTCAGCTTCAGGGAATGCATTTGCTCAACCATAGTCCCAAATCTCACCTGGGTGTGCAGGAGCTGCACACGCTCACTGGCATCCAGAAGCTCCTGTTCTGCCACTCTCCTGCTCCTCTCTGTCTGCTCCAGCGATGCCCTCAGCTCTTCAATCTCAGCCTGCATCAGGTTGGCTCTGCGCTCAACCATGGCTAGTTGTTCTTTCAGGTCATCCTGGCTTCTGATCGCGTCGTCCAAGTGGAGCTGAGTGTCCTACATGGAAAGAGAAAATGACTCTTACTCATGCTCTAAAGCAAATACAAATTTAGGGTCATGCATACAAGCTGATCTTAATAACTGAGAGTATGGTTAGATAGGAAAAATCTGCAAGTCCCTTTACTGACAAATTCTTTGTAGACTTGGGTAGCAGTTCTATCCAGGAACATGATGTTATATTATTTTAGCTCCTGAGTCATAAAAAAAAAAAAAATGCCATGACTAAAGCTACAAAATTTTGGATCAGGAAAGTATCCTTAGAGATGAGCTAATTTAATAGTATTATTTTATATATATATTAAAAAATACACATTATATATTTATATATAATAAACACATGCAGTCCACATAAATAGTGATTTGTGCAGTGGCACGTAGCTAAACTTTTTCATTAGTTCCCCTGCTTCCCACTTCTCATCACTTTGTCATCTTTTTAGATGACAAAGTAAATTCTGTCCTTTCAAGTCTGTCTTTTCTGTCTGGGCTTTCAAGAGTTTATTTTTCTGCTGTGTACATAATATTATTGACTGGTTACCATATTATTTAGATGACTCATGGCATATAGTCCTACTAAGGTATTAAAATTTTGAGTTTTACAATTACTCCAAGACTGTGTAACATTGTGTGTGTTTGTCCTGACATACCTTCAATATTCCTTGTGTGTTTCTAAGATTCCTTATTGCCTCAGTAGCCTGGCGGTTGGCGTGGTTCAGCTGGATTTCCATTTCATTGAGGTCTCCCTCCATCTTCTTCTTGATCCTCAGGGCATCATTCCTGCTTCTGATCTCAGCATCTAGGGTGCTCTGCATGGACTCCACAACTCTAATGTGGTTCCTCTTCAGTTGATCGATTTCTTCCTCTTTCTCAGCAATTTTACGGTCAATCTCAGATTTCACCTGGTTTAACTCAAGTTGGATGCGAAGGATTTTGCCTTCTTCGTGCTCTAGAGATGCCTTAAAAAAAAATTTAAGTTATCTAAAGAGCTTTTTTTGGGGGGGCACATTATTATGATTGCTTCAAGAAAGCATTAGAAAAACTCAACTTTCATACATCTTTGTTTAGTCTATTAGTTCTTCCCAAGGTACAGTACAGTATTTCTCACTGAATAGCATGAATTACCCTCTGGAAGTTTGCAACATGATTGATCTCAGTTGCTATTAATTTTTTAATTTATTTATAACGCATAGGTGAGTGAATGAAACATGTACCTCTGCTTCCTCTAGAGCAGCCTGTAGTTCACTCTTCTCTTGCTCTATTTGTTTCTTTACTTTCTCCAATTCATGGATGTGCTTTCCTCCCTCTGCAATTTGCTCGGTCAGGTCAGAAATCTCCTCTATAGTTTAATAATAATAAAATACGAAGTTCAGTTGAGAAAAATGAAAAATTGAAAAGATACCTGCCTACCATTTTTGAAATAGATTACAGAGACTCACGCTGCAAGTTCTTATTCTCTCGCTTCAGGGTTTCAAGGTGATCCAGGGATTCCTCGTAGGCATTCTTCACCTTGAACAGTTCAGTGCTGAGAGAACGGGACTCCTTCTGGGAGGCCTCAAGTTCAGCCTGAGTTTCCTCATACTTCTGTTTCCATTCTGATAGGACCTGGAAGTATGTTGGAATTAAGCCTCTGTAGCCAAGAGTCATGTCAGCATCCCCCTAGGAATCTGGGCACGGTGGGCTACCTTGTCAAAGTTCCTCTGCTTCTTATCGAGAGCTGCACAGGCAGCATTGGACCTCTCCACATCAATCATGAGGTCCTCGACCTCATTCTGGAGCCGCTGCTTGGTCTTCTCAAGGGAGGCGCACTTGGCGTTCACGGCTTCCACATGTTCCTCAGCATCCTGTAGACGCTGGGCCAGCTTCTTCCTGAAAAGTTGGTCAGAGTGAGTGGCCAAGAGCAGAGTCAGAATTACTGCAGTGAACTTTTTTAAAGGTGTCGACTAGCATATTTTCCCCAAGATTTTTTCTTTCTTTTCTTGTTCTTTCTCTTTCTTTTTCTTTTCTTTTTTTTTTGCTTTTTAGGGCCTAATTTGCAGCATATGGAGGTTCCCAGGCTAGGGGTTGAATTGGAGCCGCAGCTGCCAGCCTACACTGCAGTCACAGCAACACTGGATCCTTAACCCACTGAGCGAGGCCAGGGATCGAACCTGCATCCTCATGGATCTTAATCGGGTTCGTTAACCACTGAGCCACAAAGGAAACGCCTCCCCAAGATTTTTTGCTCCTTTGTCCTGAAGTTTTGATTTTCTAAAATATTTTCTCAGTACCTGTATCATCTCTTCTGGAATTCTGTTTTCTAGTGAATTCTTCTTTATCTTGGGGATGGGCAAGCATATTTATGAGTCCATTTTCTAGTGTGTTTGATGGTGGAGGTGGGAGCTCAGAGATTCTGAAGAAGCACTTTGGTGGATTGAGTATGTGAGGGTGAAGAAGAAGTGACACCCATGAACAGGAGGCACATCATTAAAGAATTTTCGCATTGAATAGGGTCCATGTACATCTTCTGGTATGGTCTTCTTGACAAGAGAGGAAACTTTGGCCCAGAGTGGCATGTTCAGTGTCATAAAATTCGTAACTTTTTGGGTTTGGTCACCCCAGATAATAAATATTTACTCTTCCTAAATATCCCCTAAAGTCTTACTGCTCCCTTCACCAGCCCACACTCTTTTCTAGGATGCTCCCTCCCTTTGCAGAAGCTTGTCAAACCCTCTTGTTCTGTTTGATTTTAAAAACTACTGAGATCAATTTAGGGAATCTTCCTTCACTGGAAATAACAGTAATTATTTTCCTTCCAGGTGTAACCCCCATGAGTTTTATTCCACAAACAGTGTGTGTAACTCGTGAATGAGTTCTTTGGTATTGTTTTTCATTAGATGGCAACAGGGTATGATAGTCTTATTGTGAGCTTCTAATGCTTCAGGTAAGGGTAAATTGATTTTTTTTTTTTTTTGCTTTTTAGGGTCGCACCCGTGGCATATGCAGATTCTCAGGCTAGGGGTCGAGTCGAAGTTATAGCTGCCAGCCTACACCACAGCCACAGCAACATGGGATCTGAGCCGTGTCTGCGACCTACACCACAGCTCACAGCAATGCTAGATCCTTAACCCACTGAACAAGGGAAGGGATCGAACCCGAAATCTCACGGTTCCTAGTCGGATTCATTTCTGCTGTGCCACGATGGGAACTCCCCTAAACTGATTATTGTTAATTATAATATTCATAATAATGTATGGGATAGTCTCAGTGTCTCTATTTTCCCTTATATTAAAGGAAAGTAATTCCTCTTAATTCATAAAAAGTATGTGGATAATTATTAATTCATTTCGGTGGAAAGAAATTTAGTTACTAGACCAGCAGAAGAGAGAGCTCTGGTCTTGGCCCATGCTGTCAGAAGCAGAGTGTGGTGGAATCCACCACTCTGTAGTCACATGGGCTGAAATCCTCCATTGGTCTCCATGGAATATTCTCTTTCTTTTATTTTTCCTTCACTGTTTTTAAGCTTTTATTTCTTTCTGCCCCCTTCACTAAAAGTTCGTACTTAGCCTCCTCCAGTTCCTCTGTGCGTTGGATGGCGTCTGTCTCGTATTTGGTCCTCCACTGGGCAACCTCACTGTTGGCCTTGGACATTGACCTCTGCAGCTCAGCCTTGGCTTCCTGTTCCTCCTCATACTGTTCCCGCAGCAGGTCACAGTCATGGCGGGCTGACTGCAGGGCGTGGGCCAGGGCACTCTTGGCCTAGACCAACCAAAAAGTGTGCAGTGTAAGTTTATGTTCTGATCATCGATATTCTCCATGTGAAGTTCAGTAGTGTGTCATGCTGCAGAGGTCAAGTGATTTAAAGTATCAGCTGGAGAATCCTCACCTTAGTCTCCTCTTCTAGCTGCCTCTTTAGTTCCTCAATCTGTTGTGTAAATGCTTGTTTGCCTCGGGATAGCTGAGACACCAGGGCTTCCTTCTCATCTAGCTGTCGTGAAAATTCACCTGTGAGAGACAAAACACGGTGATTTAGTTGTGTTGTCCAGGTGAATAGTGACTTAAGGGATGAAATAACCTTAAAACTCTTGTTTCACATGACAAGGAGAATAACTCAGGGGCTTTGATGCTACTGATGCATTTACTTCTTGTTTTTTTGTTTTTTTTTTTCAAAAATTTGGGAGCTGTCTTTGATAATTTTAGGGTTTGGGGGGTTTTGAGTACTGCTGAGGCAACAAAAATCTTCTCTGCCTATGGAGCTTAATTTTTATTATATCGTGAGCCACATGGGAAGTTATAGCTTATAATCATTCTACCAGCTCACAATAAAATGATGAAGTCATAACAGATCAGTAATAAATGGGTATACATGGCCAAAGAAATGATCTGTATTTGATAGGCTTGCACGGGTGGAGGCTCACATTTCATTGCTCACGCCTGCACGTTTACTAACCTGATTCTGTGTGTAAACGTGCCTTTTGGGCTGACAGTTCATTGATTAAGCGCTGATGCTCCTCTTCCTTTGTCTTCACTTCACTGAGCTGGTCCTCCAGTGTGCGGCACATTTTTTCCAGGTTTCCCTGTGGTGGGAAGATGAAAACAGGAAAAGATGTTACTACATTTGGACTTTGGAGATCTGTAAATACTTGTGGAAAGAGGCTGAACTTTATTTACTTTCCTATTCACTTCAAAGCTCTGTGCAGTTCCTTGGACATAGGGGCTCACCCATAATTTTAGCTAAATGAATAAATAAATTATGGTGAAAATGAGATTATTTTCTTTTGGAAAACTGGAAAGAAGATCATTAAAATTCTGCATCACGTAGAATTTGGTTTTTTAGGTTTTTTTTCTGTAATTGCATTCTTTCGTGATAATAGTGACAAAGTTTAAAATGATTTCTGCAAAGAATATATGAAGACTGAAATGATTCAGTTCAACATAGTAATGCCTGTTAAGAATAATTTTAAAGTTTGAGATAACATTTAAAGTTTGTACAGTTGGATGAGGTCGAGTCATGGAGAGGCTCAGTCATTTTGAGTCATTGAGAATAGGATGAAAGGGGACAATTGAATACAGACCTTGGCTTTGGAGACGGTCTCCATGTTGCTAGCAAGGTCATCGATCTCCATTTTCAGCTCGCTCTTCTCCTTCTCCAGCTTCTGCTTGACCCTCTGCAGGTTGTCAATCTGCTCCCCCAGCTCGGCCACGCTGTCCGCGTGCTTCTTCCTCAGCGCGGCTGCCGTGGCCTCATGCTGCAGGGTGGCCTCCTCCAGGTCCCGGCGCATCTTCTGGAACTCAGCCTCGCGCTTCTTGTTCATCTCAATCTGGGCTGAGGTCGCCCCGCCGGCTTCTTCCAGCCGCTCGCTGATCTCCTCCAGTTCCCGGGAGAGGTCGGAGCGCTGCTTCTCTGCTTTGGCCCTGGAGGCCCTCTCTGCCTCAATCTCCTCCTCCAGCTCCTCAATGCGGGCCTGGCAG
>PVHT021183616.1:41122-55272 GCA_004024745.2 Catagonus wagneri
GGCTGTCACCTTCCCGCCTTCCCGGCTCTGCACAACGGCTTTCACAAAGGACTCTTTAGGGTCCACCACAAAGACTGATGTTTTGGCATCAAAGGGCCTGTTCTGGGCCTCGATGCGCTCCTTTTCAGACTTTCGGAGGTAAGGAGCAGCCTCCCCAAAAATAGCCATTTCCTGGTCGGAACTCATGGCTGCAGGTTATCGATGGCAGCAGGGCACCAGCTGTACCTAGAGGGAGAGGCAGAGCCGGTGGTGAGCCAGGGTGTAGGTGAATGTTGTCCTGTTGCTCTTCAGTCCGTGGCCATGTCTGTTGCTTATGCTAGCTTTGGGAATCAGACCTCTGTACTGTGCCATGGTACTCTTAGAACACATCACTGATTTGAAAGTCTTATCTTAGTGGCTTATTATCTGTGACATTTAAGCCTCTATTCCTTCTTCTAAATTGTCAGCCTTAGTTGAGAAATACAGAGTTGATATTTGAATTAGCAACATCCTAGATATGTCCAGAATCTTTTATTCTCCTTGCTTTTTTTCCTTTTATTTTCCCATCCCCCACCTTTTTTTTCGTCATTGTGATTATAAAGAAAGGTAAAATAACTGTTTGCAATGGCTTTACAATCTTAACTGATTTTATTTTTAATTTCTATTTTTTGGGCTGCACCCACGCCATGTGGAAGTCCCAGGCCAGGGATCGAACCTGTGCCACAGCAGCAACCCCAACTGCTGCAGTGACAATATCAGATCCTTAATTCATTGCACCACAGTGGGAACTCCTAAATGAACCTATTAGAAAACTCAAATATTTAGGCCAATTTTTCCTCGTGCCTCAAATTAAAATTAGATTTATTAATTGAAAGTAAAAATTATTAAAATTGTATGTATGAAAAGGTGAATCTGTTTTTTTTCCAGACAGAAGTCCAAGTTGAAAACATTTCATAAGCAAAAATAAGCTCTTAGTTATCTAAGAGTATTAGGTAAATAAAAGGAAAAGGAAAACAGTGAAAATTGAAAATGCAAAATAGGATTTTGTCTTATGTCAAAATTAAGACTTTTAAAAATCAGTTCATAAACTATGTTAAAGTCAGTAGTTTAAACAAAAGATAACTTTAAAAGATTCTTGGAGAAAAACAGCATCTGAATTCTTTATAAAATTTCATGGTAATTGTGTATTTTTGGGCTATAATTTTCTTTTATGCTATATTTCAGCATACTGGCTGTTTTTATCTGATTCTTATTATTTTAGGTATATTTATATCTATATATCTTATATCTTAATATGTATGTATATCTATATATATATATCTTCCCCTTCTTTTTTTTTTTTTTTAAATACCAGTCCTCTAAATATTTCTTCTGCGGTGGATAGCCAGTATAAAGTTTCAAGCCAAAATGAACTTTAAAAAATTTTTCCACTGGCAAATTAGTTATGAGAAAATAAGTCCTCTTGGAGTTCCTGTTGTGGCTTGATGGTAACAAACCTGATTAGAATCCATGAGGATGCGTGTTTCATCCCTGGTCTCACTCAGTGGGTTAAGGATCTGGCGTTGGCGTGAACTGTGGTGTAGGTCACAGATGCTGCTCAGATCTGATATTGCTGTGACATAGGCCGGCAGCTACAGCTTTGATTTGACGCCTAGCCTGGGAACTTCTAGATGCCATGTATGTGGCCCTCAAAAAACAACAACAAAACCCCAACCCCCCCCCCCAAGAAAGAAAATAAGTTATCTTGCCTGGATAAGTGACCAGAGTTAAAGAAGGTGGAAAGCCATGTGTTGGTTGTCAAAAAAAACAACAACAATAGACTCAACCTTTTGTAGGCTTTCAGAAGTTTTGGTCTTTAGTTGTCAGGATTAAACCTCCTCTCAACTTGAAATAATAGGGAGTTTGCCACATACTACATATCTGAAATTAACCTAGTTTGTATCTGTTATAGTCTCTTGATAATCCTAAAATTTAGACATATTTTCAAATACTGGAACATTTAATGCTAAGGTTTTTCTTGGAAGGAGAAATGCTATTTTTGTTTCTGTGTTTGTTTTTATACTTGACAATTCTGAATTAAGAACATATACCTTGTAGAGATTACTATGGTACAATGTATCCACAAAGCACAGAAAAGACACTACTCTTGCCATCTCATGTCTGAGATCAGTCATCTCCAACTTGTGGGTCACAAACCCCCAAGGATCCTCACCATCATTGAATCCATTTGGATAGTGATAATAGCCTCGAGTTCAAACAAACAACGTTCCCAAACCATGCTTTCTCTTCTTGTGGTGAATATAGATAGCTACTGTATTAACTATAAACTTATTCAAAATAATCGTTTTTATTATTTATTTATTTAGTTTTATGGCTGCACCCATAGTAGATGGAAGTTCTCAGATCAGAGACTGAATCCAAGCTGCAGCTGTAGTTGCAGCAGAGCCAGATGCTTTAACCCTTTAACCCCTGCACTGGGTTGGGGATCACACCTGTGCCTCCACAGAGAGCCTGAGTTGCTGCAGTCGAATTACTAACCCATTGCACCACAGTGGGAACTCCCAAAATAACTATTAAATGAATAGTAGATTTTTATCATTATGTATATTCCTGACATAACAGTAAAAGTACAGGTCCAGCATGTGGAGTTGGGTGCAGTCCTTTAAATGTTTTGATCCCATGGAAGAGCCCTTGAACACCACTGACTTAGATCATAGATTATAAGAGCTGAAGGAAGCTTAGTAGTCAAACAGAATTCAGCTTCCTCACTTTACTGATGAGGAAACTAAGGCCCAGAAAGGTCATTGAGTGTTACAGAGGTGTAAGTGGTAGTGCTGGGACATGAGCCCTGTTCTCCTAAGTCTAGGTTCAGTGCTAATTCCACTGCAACACACTGAACTTCAAGATACATAAAAGTCGACTGACTTGACCCAGGCAACCAGAGTCGGTGAAAAGCCTGGACTGGCACCTAGAAATTTTGACTTCCAGATCAACAGTGTTGATTTTATCACTCGAACTCTCTGATATATCCACACTGATTAAGTTGCAGTAATAGTTCTTAGTAAATATTAGGTGTGATCCTTGTGTTCTTTCTGAAGTTCTCACAACATGTGAAAGAGTCACTAGATTTTGTGTGGTTAAGAGGTCTGAAAAGTCAAAATTGTATGAGATGCCATTTTTATAGAAGAACTTCTTTTGGTATCTTCTTCCCAGTACTAAACTAGGCAATGAAATGGTAGTTCTTTACGACTTAGCAATATAGAAATCTCCCTGTTCTTTAGAGTGCGATAATAAATGCTCTTACCTCTCGTGTTACCAGATGAAGAAGGTGGCAGGCTCAAGGCAGACAACTACTGTTGAAAGAAAAAAAACAAGAAAATGTGGATTCTTTTATTTTTTTTCATTTTAATCACAGAATACTAGAAACTACATCTTGTGTGATGTCATCCTTAGGAATGTTGGAAAGAAAAATTAAAATTTGGGAAAGAGTAGCGCATCTCCTTAAAGTGAGTAATTGTTTGCATCAGGGATGTACAGCTAGACAAGTGTTCTTCTACGTATACATACCTTAAAGGGTTTTGAGGAAGGACAGGACAGAGGCGTCTCAGCTTCACTTTTATAGAGGCCATTTTGCAAACTCAGCAGCCACCTCAGCTGTCCCAGCTGGGAACCTTGTTGGCAAAATATTTTTTGGCAATCTCTTTGCATAATATTCACTGACTGTGGCTGTGAATGGATATAATTAGAAATATTTCTTGACACCTATAAATAATTTGACAGAGGATCATCTAGGGTTCTTTTGAGGCTTTTGATTGGGATGGAGATTCAGGGCTTATAAGGCTATTTCTCCAGCTTTGCTGTTCCATCATTCATCACTGAATTGACAGCCAGGTTCCCACTTACTCTCCTGCCTATAAAGTTGGTCCAACAGAATGAGCTAGACGCGAGGAGTTTAGAACTAATTGATTTGTTAGTGCTTAGGGCCATTGAGGAGCTGGGATGAATTTTAGCTCCTTCACTATGATTGGAAGCAGTGAGTGATAGATATTAAAGCAGAAAATTCCTAGCCTGGGTCTGGATTTTAGAAACACTGATGATAGATTCTTGTAAAGTCTAAAAGCCTAAACATGAAGGAGAAAGTTTAGGCAGATTCTCAGACTAGGCGGTGGTGACAGACCAGTGAGGGAGTCATAAGGGATTTAGAATAGGTATAAACACCTCTTTCCCTTCTCTGGAGAGCTTGGCATGGCTATCTTCAGCTCACATGTTTTCACTGAGAGGACAACAGGAGTCTGTGTGATGTTGCATGTGTGCTTCTACCGCATAATGGAGGGAGACATAAATACGCATTCTTAGTTCACAGGCAAATCCTCATGGCTAGAAGTAGCTCTAATGAGGTGGGTAATGCATATTTTTATTTAAGGTGGGAGGAGAGATGTGGTACCCACAGGACTCTTTGGGGGTTGAGAGCATAAGGAGGCTATCACAAATGCCCACGATGCTTGTAAATTGGGTTTTGCCACAGACACAGCTGCTGCTGAATGTGACAGCAAATCTGTTGACTCTAAGTGTGTCACTGAGATCTGATGTGGTATTTTTGGCCATCATCTCCTAGCTTAAATTACTAATATGATCACTTTTTACAAACATCCTGTTGACACAGAATTTCTCTTTCATACCTTCACAGATTGAATCTTTTATAGTTTTTATTTCTTTTGATACAATACTGTGGAACAGGTAGTCAGGCTTCCCCCCACCCCAGTCTCTATGGAAATGATTCACAGAAGTCTAGTGACTTACCCAAAGTGTTAGGCTCTAAGCCAGATAGAAGAGATGTCTTCTGATTTCTCTCTGACTTAAGATTTTCACAACTCATTTATTTTTACTTCTTTTGAAGCTTAATATCTAAATTATAAACATAAATATTATCAGACACATGTACTAGTTTTGGAACTGAAAGGTAAAAGAAGAAACTGCTGATGAGACCAAGACATGTAGGCTGAGTTACACAGGTACAGCTAATGAGAATTGTCTACCTAGAAGTCAGAGTTTTGCCCAGTTGCAGATAGACTGATCATTCAGTTTTTTTTTTTTTTGGCCTTTTTAGAGCAGTACCCATGGCATGTGGAGGTTCCCAGGCTAGGGGTTGAATCAGAGCTGTAGTCTCTGACCTACACCACAGCCACAGCAATGTGGGATCTGAGCTGTGTTTGTGACCTATACCACAGCTCACAACAATGTCAGATCCTTAAACCACTGAGTGAGGCCAGGGATCGAACCCGCATCCTCATGGTTACTAGTTGGGTTCATTTCCGCTGAGCCATGATGGGAACTCCTCATTCAGTTCTTAAAGTCTAAAGAAAACAGTGATATTCTAGTGAAGACTGGCAAGGACCACCAGGAGTGGGTCAGAGAACCTTGCAGAGAGGAGTATGGAGAGAAGAGCAGCAGTGCCAAATGAGGGAGAGATTTCCTTGTACTTGCCTCTCTAAGGGTTGCTGAACTAGTAAATAACATGGTATCAATACTGAGCTTTCTTGAATTTGTGTGGTTTTTCATGATTAATATGGGTAGGAGCTTCAATCTATATTAGGAGAGTGATTTTGGGTACTGTATTTAAGTAGTCTGGATAAAAGCTGCTCCCTACCATTTCCCTGTAGTGTCCTCCAAGAATTGGGAACTATTTTAGACTTCTTTAATTTGGTGCTTCTTTATCTATTAAAGTATAAATCTGGTGAAAACCTAATATTTCCTTTACTTTATAGATTTGTATGAATTATATAAGTAATCTGTAGTATATGATATTTATATGAGTAATATATATTATAGATTATTATATTATTATATTGTGAATCAGATTGTATCTTATATATAATCTCATTTAATGAATACAGATGCATACTTACATACATACAGATATCATACATATGTATATAAAATGCTGACAACAGTGTCACCAGGGAGGTAATGGTTACATAATGACACATGAGTGTTTCTCCCCAAAATTCCTTGGGAGTTGAAGCAGTAGTAAAGGGCTGAAGATAGATGGTGGTTAGGAAATGTTGGTGAATAATATTATTTTTGATATTTTTTTTCCATTATAGCTGGTTTACAGTTTTCTGTCAATTATCCAACTGTACAGTGTGGTAACCCGGTTACGCATACATATATAAATAGATTCATCACAAGTGATTTGACATAGTTCCCGGTGCTATACAGCATGATCTCCGTGCTTTTCCATCCCAAAGGCAATAGTCTACAACTATTAACCCCAGATTCCCATACCATCCCACTCCCTCCCCGACCCTTTTGGCAACCACAAGTCTGTTCTCCAAGTCCATGATTTTCTTTTCTGCAGAAAGGTTCATTTGTGCAGTATATTAGTTTACGGATATGTGATATCATATGGTATTTGTCTTTCTCTTTCTGACTTCACTCAATATAAGGGTCTCTGGTTCCATCCATGTTGCTGCAAATGGCATTATTTTATCCCTTTTTATGGCTGAGTAGTATTCCATCATGTATATATACCACATCATCCCAATCCAATCATCTGTTGATGGACATTTGGGTTGTTTCCACATCTTGGCTATTATCAATAGTGCTACAATGAACATGCGTGTTCAAGTGTCTTTTTCAAGGAAAGTTTTATCCGGATATATGCCCAAGAGTGGAATTGCAGGGTCATATGGTAGCTCTATGTATAGTTTTCTAAGGTACCTCCATACTGTTTCCCATAATGGTTGTACCAGCTTACATTCCCACCAACAGTGCAGGAGGGTTCCCTTTTCTCCACACTCCCTCCAGTATTTGTTGTTGGTGGACTTATTAATGATGGCCATTCTGATTGGTGTGAGGTGGTATCTCGTGGTAGCTTTGATTTGCATTTCTCTAATCATCAGTGATGTTGAACATTTTTTCATGTGTTTGTTGTCCATCTGCATATCTTCTTTGGAGAAATGTCTGTTCAGGTCCTTTGCCCATTTTTCAACTGGGTTGTTGGCTTTTTTGCTGTTGAGTTGTAAAAGTTGTTTGTGTATTTTAGAGATTAAGCCCTTGTCTGTTGCATCATTTGACACTATTTTCTCCCATTCTGTAAGTTGTCTTTTTGTTTTCTTTTTGGTTTCCTTTGCTGTGCAAAAGCTTGTCAGCTTGATTAGGTCCCATTGGTTTATCTTTGCTTTTATTTCTGTTGCTTTGGGAGACTGACCTGAGGAAACATTTGTAAGGTTGATGTCAGAGAATGTTTTGCCAATGTTGTCTTCCGGGAGTTTAATGGTGTTTTGTCTTATATTGAAGTCTTTAAGCCATTTTGAGTTTTTGAGTTTATTTTTGTGCATGGTGTGAGAGTGTGTTCTAGTTTCATTGATTGGCATGCAGCTATCCAGGTTTCACAGCAATGATTATTGAAAAGACTGTCTTTTTCCCATTTTATGTTCTTGCCTCCTTTATCAAAGATTAATTGACCGTAGATGTCTGGGTTTATTTCTGGGTTCTCTATCCTGTTCCATTGGTCCGTATGTCTGTTTTGGTACCAGCACCACACTGTCTTGATTACTGTGGCACTGTAGTATTGCCCGAAGTCTGGGAGAGTTATGCCTCCTGCTTGGTTTTTGTTCTTAAAAATTGCTTTGGCGATTCTGGGTCTTTTGTGGTTCCATATAAATTTTTGGATTGTTTGTTCTAGTTCTGTGAAGAATGTCTTGGGTAATTTGATAGGGATTGCATTGAATCTGTAGATTGCTTTGGGTAGTATCGCCATTTTTATAATATTAATCTTCCTGGTCCCAGAGCATGGAATATCATTCCATTTCTTTGTATCTTCTTTAATCTTCTTGATTAATGTTTTGTAGTTCTCTGCATATAAGTCTTTCACCTCCTTGGTCAGGTTTATTCCTAGGTATTTGATTTTTTGAGGTGCTATTTTAAAAGGTGAAGTATTTTGGTATTCTTTTTCTAATATTTCATTGTTAATATACAGAAATGCGATTGATTTCTGAAGGTTAACCTTATATACTGCCACTTTGCTGAATTTGTCTATGAGTTCAAGTAATTTTGGGGTTGAGTCCTTGGGGTTTTCTATATAAAGTATCATGTCATCTGCATAGAGTGACAGTTTTACCTCTTCTCTTCCTATTTGGGTGCCTTTTATTTCTTTTGTTTGTCTGATTACTGTAGCTAGGACTTCCAATACTATGTTGAATAGTAGTGGTGAGAGTGGGCATCCCTGTCTTGTTCCGGATTTTAGTGGGAAGGCTTTCAGCTTTTCTCCATTGAGTATTATATTTGCTGTGGGTTTATTGTAAATGGCTTTTATTATGTTAAGGAATGTTCCCTGTATTCCCACTTTGGTAAGAGTTTTGATCAAGAATGGATGTTGGATTTTGTTAAATGCTTTTTCTGCATCTATTGAGATGATCACATGGTTTTGACTTTTCTTTTGTTAATGTGGTGTATGACATTGATTTGCATATGTTGAACCATCCTTGTGCACCTGGGATGAATCCCACCTGGTCGTGGTGTATGATCTTTTTTATATGTTGTTGGATTCAGTTGGCTAAAATTTTGTTGATAATTTTTGCATCTATATTCATCAAAGATATTGGCCTATAGTTTTCTTTTTTAGTGGTATCTTTGTCTGGTTTTGTAATTAAGGTGATGGTGGCATCAGAATATCTTTGGGAGTGTTCCTTCTTCTTCAACCTTTTGGAAAAGTTTAAGGAGGATGGGTATGAGTTCCTCTTGGTATGTTTGGTAGAATTCACCTGTGAAGCCATCTGATCCTGGACTTGTATTTGTTGGGAGTGTTTTTATGACATACTCAATTTCATTTCTAGTGATCGGTCTGTTCAGTGGATCTATTTCTTCTTGATTCAGTTTTGGCAGGGTATAAGTCTCTAAAAAGTTGTCCATTTCTTCTAGGTTGTCAAATTTGTTGGTGTACAATTGTTCATAGTATTCTCTAATGTTTTTTTGTATTTCTGTAATATCCATTGTGACTTCTCCTTTTTCATTTCTTATTTTGTTTATTTGGGTTTTTTCTCTCCTCTTCTTGGTGAGTCCAGCCATAAGCTTGTCAATTTTGTTTACTGTTTCAAAGAGCCAGCTTTTGGTTTTATCGATTTTTTTCTATTGTGTTTTGAATCTCTATTTTATTTTTTAATTTTTTTTTCAAATGAGGAGAAAATATATTTAGTATTGATTGGATCTTGATATTTGGAATGCCTTTTACAGAATTAATAAATATAAATCATAACAGAAAAAGGCAGTAGAATTGGTCATAAAATGTAAAACTTTGTATTTAAAAATACCATATAGAATCTTAAATGACAAACAGCATACTAGGAACTGTTATTTTATATGAAATATGCTAATTCAATATATAACATCTTAAACATGAAAAGAAATAAATGAGTTAACATAGTTATAAAAGGGAGCCAATGGCTATAACAAACAATTCAGAAAGAAAAACCCAAAGGGCCATTAAGTGTAATATATTAATACTCTTGACTCTGTAATCTCAGTTTTTAGTATTTGCCCAAGGAAATAGCCTGTGGTGAGTCAGATTCATATTAGGAAGATTTGGATGGAACATTTCACAGAATGGTGGAAAATTGCAAATATCCTAAATGTCCAACAATAAAGGAATAATCACATAAATTTCAAAGATAGCATAATAAAAATGGGGAAAAATTCATGACACTTTCAAAGATAACTTTATAAAATTAATAAATTTTAAAATAACTTTAAAGTGCTAAAAACTAGGATCCCAAGTGTAGGCATGTAAATAAATAGGATAAAATAACAAGTAGTAAGAATATAAGTAAATTTTAAAGCAACTTCTTTTTCCCCAAACATCTGCATTTAGTCTGTTAACTTTACAGGCAACAGTGAAATTTCTTTTCTTTTCTTTTTTAAATTTTAATATTCCTCTTTACTAATTCTGTCTCAGATGTACTCACAGGAGTTTTGGATCAGAGCGAGATTTCTTTTTTTTTTTTTGAGGTATTTTCTTTTTTTTCCCCATTACTTAATGAATTTTATTACAATTATAGGTGTACAAAAATCGTCACAACTCAGTTTTATGGCATTACCATCCAAAACCTTCTGGGAATCCCCCCCGCCAACTTGTCTCATTTGGAAACCGTAAGTTTTCCAAAGTCTGTGAGTCAGTTTTTAAATGTAAGTGATAGCTATTGATGTTGGTGTCTCATCGTCTGACTGGTTTTACTATGCATGTTAATTTCTAGGTCCATCCATGTTGCTATAAATGTCGTTATTTCATTCCTTTTAATGGCTGAGTAATATTCCATTGTGTATATGTACCACATCTTCCCTCTCCACTCCTCTGTCGATGGGCATTTAATTTGTTTCCATGACTTGGCTGTTGTACAGAGTGCTGCAATGAACACTGGAGTACATGTGTCTTTTCGAGTCATGGTTTTCTCTGGATAGATGCCCAGGAGTGGGATTGCTGGGTCAAATGGTAATTCTATTTTTAGTTTTCCAGGGAATCTCCGTACTGTTTTCCACAGTGGTTGCACCAATTTGCATTCCCACGAACCGTGTAATAGAGATCCTTTTTCTCCACACCCTCTCCAGCAATTTTTGTTTGTAGACTTTTTGATGATGGCCATTCTGGCCGGTGTAAGGTGGTAACCTCATTGTGGTTTTGATTTGCATTTCTCTAATCATGAGTGATGTTGGACATCTTTTCCTGTGTTTTTTGGCCATCTGTGTGTCTTCTTTGGAAAATTGTCTGTTTAGATCTTCTGCCCATTTTTTGATGGGGTTGTTTGTTTTTTTGGTATTGAGCTATAGGAGGTATTTGTAAATTTGGGGGATTAATCCCCTGTCAGTTGATTCATTTGCAAATATTTTCTCCCATTCTGTGGGTTGTCTTTTTCATTTTGTTTAGGGTTTCCTTCGGTGTGCAGAAACTTTTAAGTTTAATGAAGTCCCATTTGTTTATTTTTCTTTTTATTGTCATTACTCTGACAGGTGGATCTGAGAAGATGTTGCTGTCATTTATGTTGGAGAGTGTTTGGCCTATGTTTTCCTCTAAAAGTTTTATAATATCTGGTCTTACATCTATATCTTTAATCCAGTTTGAGTTGATTTTTGTGCATGGGGTTAAGAAGTGTTCTAATTTCATTTTTTTACATGTGGCTGTCCAGTTTCTCCAGCGCCACTTATTGAAGAGGTTGCCTTTTCGCCAAAGAGTATTCTTGCCTCCTTTGTCATAGATTAGTTGACTATAGATGCGTGGGTTTAATTCTGGGCTTTCTATCCTGTTCCACTGATCTATATTTCTTTGTGCCAGTACTATATGGTTTTGACGACTGTAGCTTTGTAGTATAGTCTGAAGTCAGGGAGCCTGATTCCTCCAGCTCTATTTCTCTTTTTCAAGATGTCTTCAGCTATTCTGGGTCTTTTGTGCTTCCAAACAAACTTTAAAATATTTTGTTCTAGTTCTGTGAAAAAGGTTATTGGTAATTGAATGAGATTGTATTGAATCTGTGGATTGCCTTGGGTAGTATCGTCATTTTGATAATATTGACTCTTCCAATCCAAGAGCATGGTATGTCTTTCCATCTGTTCATGTCATCCTTGATTTCTTTCATCAGCGTCTTACAGTTTTCAGAGTAGAGGTCTTTTGTCTCTTTAGGTAAGTTTATGCCTAAGTATTTGATTCTTTTTGATGCAATGGTAAACAGGATTGCTTTCCTAATTTCTCTTTCTGATCTTTCATTGTTAGTATATAGAAATGCAGTTGATTTCTGTGTATTAATTTTGTATCCTGTGACTTTGCCAAATTCATTGATGAGCTCTAACACTTTTCTGGTAGAGTCTTGAGGATTCTCTAGGTATAGTATCATGTCATCTGCAAACAGTGATAGTTTTACTTCTTCCTTTCCAGTTTGGATTCCTTTTATTTCTTTTACTTCTCTGATTGCTGTGGCTAGGACTTCCAAAACTATGTTGAATAGTAGTGGTGAGAATGGACTTCCTTGTCTTGTTCCTGATCTCAGTGGGAATTCTTTCAGCTTTTCACCATTGAGAATGATGTGAGCTCTGGGTTTGTCATAGATGGCCTTTATTATGTTGAGGTAGGTTGCTGCTGTGGCCACTTTCTGAGGGGTTTTGTTCAGAAATGGGTGTTGGATTTTGTCAAAGACTTTTTCTGCATCTATTGAGAGGATCATATGGTTTTTATTCTTCAGTTTGTTAACGTGGTGTATCACACTGATTGATTTGCTGATATTGACGAATCCTTGCATCCCTGGGATAAGTCCCACTTGATTATGATGTACAATCCTTTTAATGTATTGTTGGATTCAGTTGGCTAGTATTTTGTTGAGGATTTTTGTGCCAATGTTCATCAGTGAAATTGGCCTGTAATTTTCTTTTTTTTTGTGGTATCTTTGTCGGGTTTTGTTGTCAGGGTGATGGTTGCCTCATTAGAATGAGTTTGGGAGTGTCCCTTCCTCTGCAGTTTTTTGGAACAGTTGCAGAAGGATAGGTGTTAGCCCTTCTCTAAATGTTTGATAGAATTTGCCTGTGAAGCCATCTGTTCCTGGGCTTTTGTTTGTTGGAAGTGTTTTAATCACAGTTTCAATTTCAGAACTTGTGATTGGTCTATTTATATTTTCTATTTCATCTTGGTTTAGTCTTGGAAGATTGTACTTTTCTAAGAATATCCATATCTTCTAGGTTTTCCATTTTATCGCCGTATAATTGCATATAGTAGTCTCTTATGATCCTTTGTATTTCTGTGATGTCCATTGTAACTTCTCCTTTTTCATTTTTAATTTTATTGATTTGTGTCCGCTCTCTTTTTTTCTTGCTAAGTCTGGCTAAGGGTTTATCAATTTTGTTGATCTTTTCAAAGAACCAGCTTTTAGTTTCATTGATCTTTTCTATGGTTTTCTTCATTTCTATTTCATTGATTTCTGCTCTGATGTTTATGATTCTTTCCTTCTACTAACTTTAGGTCTTGTCTGTTCTTCCCTCTCTAGCTGCTTTAGATGTAAAGTGAGGTTGTTTATTTGAGCTTTTTCTTGTTTCCCGAGGTAGGCTTGTATTGTATTTCATCTTTGAACTGCTTTTGCTGCATCCCAGAGGTTTTGGAGTGTTGTATCTTTGTTGTCATTTGCTTCTAGGTGTTTTTAAATTTCCTCTTTGATGTCTTCAGTGATCCATTGGTTATTTAGTAGCATGTTGTTTAGTCTCCACGTGTTTGTATTTTTTGCCATTTTTTTTCTTGTTGTTGATTTCCAGTCATATAGCATTGTGGTCAGAAAAGATGCTTGATATGATTTCAATTTTCTTAAAGTTACCAAGACTTGATTTGTAGCCCAGGATGTGATCAATCTTAGAGAATGTTCCATGCGCACTTGAGAAGAACGTGTGTTCTGTTGCTTTTGGATGGAAAGTCCTATAAATATCTATTAAGTCCATCTGTTCTAATGCTTCATTCAGGACCTGTGTTTCCTTATTGATCTTCTGTCTGGATGATCTATCCATTGCTGTAAGTGGGGTGTTAAAGTCCTCCACTATGATTGTGTTATTGCTGATTTCTCCCTTTAAGGTTTTTTTTGTTTTGTTTTGTTTTGTTTTTTGTCTTTTTGACTTTATGTAGAGCCGCACCTGTGGCATATGGAGGTTCCCAGGCTAGGGGTCTAACAGGAGCTGTAGCCGCTGGCCTACGCCACAGCCTCAGCAACGCAGGATCCGAACCGTGTCTGCAACCTACACCACAGCTCACGGCAACGCTGGATCCTTAACCCACTGAGCAAGGCCAGGGATCGAACCCGCAACCTCATGGTTCTTAGTTGGATTTGTTAACCACTGAGCCACGAAGGGAACTCCTCCCTTTAAGGTTGTTAGCAGTTGTTGTGCATATTGTGGTGATTCTATGTTGGGTGCATAGATATTTAAAATTGTTATATATTCTTCTTGGATTGATCCTTTGATCATTATGTTAGTGCCCTTCCTTGACTCTTAATGTGTTCTTCATTTTAAAGTCTATTTTGTCTGATATGAGTATTGCTACTCTGGCTTTCTTTTGATTCCCGTTTGCATGGAATATTTTCTTGCATCATCTCACTTTCAATTTGTATGTGTCCCTAGAAGTAAAGTGTGTCTCTTGAAGACAGCATATATATGGG
>PVHT021183616.1:60087-81594 GCA_004024745.2 Catagonus wagneri
GAGGTTCAGCAAGTTGATTATTGTTTGACTTCTTTTAAATTTCTCTGGGACTCTAATAGGTCACTACTATTGAAGAGATGTTGTATATATGTGTATATTTTTTTGACCACACCCATAGATATCAGAAGTTCCCTGGACCGGTGACTGAACTTGTACCATAGCAGCGACCAGAGCCACAGCAGTGGCAATGCCTGATCATTAACCTGCTGGCCACCAGGGGACTCCTGCATATTCATTTTTAAGTCAATTGTTTGTTGCAGTCTATAGAGTTCTCTGTTCCCATGTGTGGGTATAGGTGTTCACTTACTTGTATGTTCAACATTTTTGTATTTCTACTATATGTCAGCTACTTTTCCAGCACAGGAGTTAACTACAAAAACAGTCAAAGCCCATACCGTCATGGCAATTTCTGTCATCGAGGTGTGGACATACACAGGCAAATAAACAATTTATAATATGCCAGATGGTACTAAGAGCTAAAAGTGACAATAAAGCAGATTAGGGGGAAAGGGACTATTTCACAAAGGTGAGTGGTCTTGCAAAGCTTCTGTAGGAAGGTGATATTTGAGTAGAAGTTTGAGGGAAGTGAAGGAACAAGCAATATAAATATCTAGAAGAAAAGTATTTCAGACAGAAGGAACAAAGTGTAAAGGCCCTGAGTTAGGGGTACACCTGAGTTAGGGGTACATCTAAAATATTCAAGTAGCAGCAAGGAAGCCAGTAGCAGGAGGCTGTAACAGAGGTAGAGTGGAAGAGATGATGTCGGGAGTGTCAGATAATGTAAGACCTTGGGAGACAGTATAGGGATTTGGGGTTTAAATCTGAATGAGGTGGAGAGCCTGAGGAGAATTTTAAGAAGTGGAGCAATGTAATCTGACTGAAGCTTTGGAACTCTGGTTCCTGTGGTTGAACATAGATTGTGGGCAGCCTAAGGAGCCAAGGGGAGGGAGAGGGGCCATTGCAACAGTGTAGATGGAATGTATGGCTTGGGTCCTGTTCCAGTTAACTGTATTTACATAACAATTACCCCAAACCTCATGGCTTAATGCAATCATTTTGTTATACTTAGGTATTTTGTGGGTTAGGAATCTGAGAGAGACACTGCAGTCTCAGTTCTGTAGTATGGGAGGGAAGCCTCTGAGAATCTGAAGTCCGGAGGTGATTCAAAAGTTAGGGGCAAGTATTATGTCTTATAATAGAGGTTGGAGAGAAAAAGGATTATTGAGAAGGGCAGGTAATAAATGAAGTGGTATCTGAAGCAAACTTGGGGTCAAGGGAATGTTTATGAAACAGAGGGGAGACTGAGTATATTGGTGTTGATGAGAAGGATCCTGTAGAGTTAGACAAATTGACGATGCGAAAGAGGAAGAGGATAATTGTGCAAAATAAGAGAAATGGGGCTAGAATCCAGAGGCCAAGTCAAGGTTTGGACTCTGATGGGAGCAGGGACAGCTCATGTTTTAGGAGGGAAGATGACAAGTGAGGGCAAGATGCAGGTTAGTTGGTAGATTTGGTGGTGGGAAGATGAGGACATTTCTGTTTCCTTGCTTCAGTTTTCTCAATGAAATGTAAGGCCAGGTCTTTGGCTGAGAGTCAGGGCCGTGGAGATGTAGTAGATATACAGAGACAAATATTTATTTTGGAAAGTGAGAGCGTTGCAGGCTTGCCCAGATGTATTGTGTTATAATCAACAAATTAAGTGAGACCAATTTAGCAACTTCAGTTGTTTGGATGTGCCCCCCAGAAAAGGTGATTAGGTGGGTTTAACATGGTGAGACTGTTGCTGAAACTCGGCGTCTGCCCACTGGTCTGAATAGAAACTTGAAGAAAGAGTTTTGGGTGAAGGAGAAAAAGATGGCTTTATTGCTTTGCCAGGCAAAGGGGGCCACAGAAGGTTAATGCCTCAAAGACCGTGCCTTCCCCCCCCCCCACCGCCTTGTGAGAGATTGGAAAGTGGTTTTTATAGTTTGGGAAGAGAGAAATAATTTAAAAACTATTTTTTCCTTAAGTATACATTGCAGGTAGGGAAAATTCAGAAGTAAAATATGAACCAATACAACTATTTATCTTTTAAAAAGTAAAACTTTTTCTAAATCTAAAATCTAGACTTGCTTTGAATAACAGGAGAGATAAGACAGGATAGAATAACTGAATGAGAGAGTAAGACAGGAGAGAACTGAAAAAGAGAGATAAGGGATGTGATAAATGAGAGGGAGAGATAAGACAGGATACAGGAAGTGAAAGGGTGGGGCAAGGTTGGGAAGGAGGGAGGAAAAGACAAGGAGAGGGGAGAGCAGACTGGATCCAGTGAACATGAGATATAAGACAGGAGGGAATAACTGAGCTGTAGAGATGAGACAGGATACAGTGAATGAGCAGGCTAGATAATACAGGGTACAAAAATGAGTGGCAAGTTAACAGAAAGATGAGACAGCATGCAGTAAAAGAGGAAGAGAGATAAGACAGGATGCAGTAAATGAGAGGGAGGGATACGATAGGATGTGGTAAATGAACAGAAGAGATAAGTTAGAATGAAGTGACTGAATGGGAAAGATAAGACAGGATGCAATAACTGGACAGAAGAGATAGGACAGTATGCAGTAAATGAAACAGATAACATGGGATAGAATAGATGTGCAGGAGACATAAGAAAAGATGCAATAACTGGACAGGAGAGTTAAGACAAGGTACAGTGACTGAGCAGGAGACAGGATGCAATAACAGAATGTATGAGATAAGACAGGATGAAATAATTCAATGACAGAGATAAAACATGAAGTGATAATTGATCAGGAGAAAGTATTAGGTGATTGCTCTAGAGAGTTTTCCTTCCACTAAGGGAAGGTTTCTTGGAGCCAGTGCCCTTGAAGGGAGGAGTAGAGTGACTTATAAAGAGGAGGAAAGAGCATTATGATCAGAGGCAGCAGGGACAAGAATATGACAGGGATAATACAATATGGAGAAGGAACATTCTGTAGGTGTCGTGGAATGTGTAAGCATAGATGCTTTGACTCCTAAAGAAGGCGTTAAAGGGAGTAATATTTAAGCTGAGACTTAAGGAATGGGTAACATTTGCCAAATGGACAAGAGTTGAAGAGCTTGCAGGCTGCAAATTCAAAGGCATGGAAACATTCATTCATTCATACTTTCAAAATATAATTATTAAACACGTGCCCTAATCAAAGTACAGTCCAAGAGAAGGAATACAGGGACAAACAAGTAAGACCCCAAACCTATACTCATGTAACGTATATTTTAATGAGGGAGAAAGACATTATTTGTTCACAGTTTCGTAGGTGGTAAGTGAAGAGAACATATAATAGGAAATATGACCTATTCTCGAAAGTCTAGGGAACTTTTCTTAAAGAAGTGAAATGTAAGCTTCTATTTAAAGGATAAGTAGGCCTTAGCTACTCAAAGTATGGAGGTGGGAGATGAGAAAGAGTCCTTGAAGCCAAGGGAACAGCATATACAACATGTACCAAGTCCCAGCTGTGAACAGGTTCACAGTGTACTCGTGAAACTACGAGGAGGTCAGGTGTAGCTGAGACATAAGAGGAGAATATCACAAGATGGGCTACCAGGCTAGGGACTGAATTGGAGCTTCAGCTGCTGGCCTACACCACAGTCACAGCAACCTGGGATCCAAGCTGTATCTGCAACCTACACCACAGCTCACAGTAGCTCCAGATCCTTAACCCACTGAGCGAGGCTGGGGATCGAACCTGCAACCCCATGGTTCCTAGTCGGATTTGTTTCTGCTGCGCCATGAGGGGAACTCCAGGAATTTTAGTCTTTAATGCTAATAGCAAAGGGGTGGTTTTAAGGTAGAGAGTAATGTGATTAGACTATTGTTTTTAAATAGATTTCTGTGGCTGCAGTTTAAATTTTGCCAGAATGGTTTAGTCTTGGGAAGCAAGGAGGAGTAGATGTTTAGGAGACCAGGCAGTACAGTAGATGATGGTGGTTTGGATGAGGAACATGGCAGAAAATAACAGAGAAAAGTTGATGGTCTTGAAAGATATTTAGTAAGTAAAAAAACCATGATGATTTGATTAGATATGGGTGAGTGAAGGACAGGTAGATTTTAAGAATGATTTTTTTCTTTCTTTCTTTCTTTTTCTTCTTTTCTTTTTTAGGGCTGCACCTATGGCATATGGAAGTTCCTGGACTAGGAGTCAAATTGGTGCTGTAGCTGCCAGCCTACACCACAGGGATCCAAGCTGCATCTGTGACCTATGTCACAGCTAGTGGTAATGCCAGATCCTTAATCTACTGAGCGAGGCCAGGGATTGAATCCTCATCCTCATGGATACTATTTGGGTTCTTAACCACCTGAGCCACAGTGGGAACTCCCAAGAATGATTTGTAAATGTTTAACTTGAGCAACTGAGTGATTTTTATTGCCATCCACTATAATGGGGTGTATAGTAAGACAAGAGAGGTTTAAGGAGAGAAAGGGAAGTTCATGAATTCATTTTGACTGTGTTGAGTCTGAAGTGCCTATTAGTAAGAGATATCAGGTCTGGAGCTCAGAGAAGAGAACTAGAGATGGGTTGTAAATTTGGAATTTATAGGTTAAGGATAGTAATAGAAGCCAAGGGAGCAGATGAGATCATTCAGGGAGAAAATGTGACCTGAGAGGAGAAGTGAAACCTGAGACACATCACATTGAGTTTGAAGGTTAGGGAGAGGAAGATGAGCTGACAAGGAGAGAGGAGGAGAGGCTGGAGAGCTAGAGCTAGGAAGAAAAGCAGCACAGGGAAGAGTTCTGTAAGTTGAGGAAGGAGAACATTTCCAATATGAGAGAATGGTCAGATGTATACTACACAGTTGGAAGTTCAAGTTAGTTTAAGGTTTGAGAAGTGTCCATTTGACTTAGCAGTGAAGAAGTCACTGAGGATCACAGTGGAGTGGAGGGGGCAAAAGCCAGATTGGACTGAGATGAGGAGTAGGTAGGAGGTGAGGAAATAGAGACAGTGTATATATAATACTTTTGAGAATTTTTATTGTAAAGGAAAGCAGAGAAGTGAGATGATAGCTGGAGAGAAAAAAATAGGCTCAATGGAGAATTTAATAAAGGATACGGTAGAGTGAGATAGATTGGGAATAAAACGGAAAGGAAACGATAGTCCATTTTGTAAATATCCTAAGGAAGGAGGACATGAGATTCAGAGCCAGGCAGAGGAGGTGGCCCTAAATTGATGGATAGACCTCTACATTGGAGGGACAAAGCTGACTTTGAAGTAAAAATATGTGGCTATTTCCATTCATGGAATCTTATTTTTTTTTTTAAAGCAGGGTGTGGGATCATTTTCTGGGGCAAAAGGGGGAAATGGAGATTTGAGAAGAGTTGGACGATTTGAAGTAGAAATAGAGTGCACAAATTGACTATATTTAACTCCAGCAGTGAAGGCCCATTAGGGTTAGTGACTGGGAATATATGGAGGCACCATTTTTCTGAAGTGTGGAGAAATGAATTGTTTGATTCATTCAGGTTTAGTATCTTTGCACTCTAGTGTGATAGGGGCTAGGAGATGGCAAGGTTATTGTCATGTTGTCAATAGAATACACAAAAAGCTAGATTATGAATTTTTGCTTAGTCAGGAGAAAAATAAAGGTACAATCAGGGCTGATGGATATGGAGGAAGTAAAAGATCAGAATACTGAAGGTGCCAGTGGGATTGAAGAATTACTATGTTGGGAATTCCCTGATAGCTTAGCGTGTTAAGGATCTGGCATTGTCACTGCTGTGACATGGGTTCGATCCCTGGCCCAGGAGCTTTCTGCATGCCTCAGGCATGACCGAAAAAAAAAAAAAAAAGGAGTTCCCATTGTGGTACAGTGGAAGTGAATCCAACTAGGAACCATGAGGTTGTGGGTTCGATCCCTGGCCTCGCTCAGTGGGTTAAGGATCTGGCATTGCCATGAGCTATGGTGTAGGTCACAGACGTGGCTCAGATCTCATGTTGCTGTGGATGATGTAGCTCTGATTGGACCCCTATCCTGGGATCATCCATATGCCGTGGGTACTGCCCTAAAACGCCAAAAAAAAGGGGGGGGGATTGTTATGTTGGGGATAGTCCAACAAACAAGCTAGAAAATCAGCATAAAGATGCCTGATTTGGTGACTTTACAAGGCTAGGTGTTTTCTAGAGTGAGGCTGTGGAAGGGATGGAGTGGAAGAGAAGGATGGAGGGTGGGAGTCAGTGTATTGGGTGAGTCATCTTGAGGACACTGAAGTCTTCCAGGAACGTAGCAAGAATTGGGTGGAGAAAGGAGAGGTGCCAAAATCTAATGAAAAGTCGGTGGATGACAGCAGTAATTTGTAGAATAACAGCATAGCATGAATCTCAAAGAAGGAAGAACTTTCTGTCAGAGGATAAACAGCAGTGGGGATTAAGGGGGATATCATTTCTAGCTGAGGACTAAAGCATTCTTAAAGCATAAGAATAATGGTCACCTCTTACAAGAGCTTCCAGAGAAGCACTGTTCTTGGGGCGGGGGGGGGGGTTAATTCTATCCAGCAGGTGGGGGAATGTTCCAGGGGTGGTAAGGAATCTCATGTTGTCTAGAAGTCAGTGTTAAGTGAGGTGTACAACTAAAACTGGCTGCCATTAGGAGACCCTACCTTCCTTTCCTGCTTCTTTGCCAAACTTTTATCCATTTATCTATTCATTTTTCTTATTAAGTCAGCAACCAAATGAAATAGCAATGTAGAAGCAGAATATTAGGTTGTAACCATTGGCAGAAAATTGGATAATATATTAAGGACTGTTGAAAACTGCTTTATAAATTATTTTAAAGTGCAGTTCAAGATGTAGCATTACACAATTGTCTCTAATGATGTATAGAAAATAGGTGGAGGTAACACGCCAGAGGGAATCTTGCTTCTCCAGAAGATATAAGTAGAATCTTTTTCCTTTCTTTCCTTCCTTCCTTCTTTCTTTTTCTCTTTCTCTCTCTCTCTCTCTCCTTCCTTCCTTCCTTCCTTGATACATAAAAAGATAAATCGACACAGTGAAAAATAGACTCACCATTCTGTGCAGGTAAATTTTTTATCTGCAAAAATAATTTAGTACAAAACAGAGTGACAAAGATTTTCACATTTTGTGCATTTCTTTGGTCACTTGAGCATTTGGATGAATTACTCTTCACTTATGATTTTTGTGTGAACCTCCCGGCTCTTCACCCGCAGCTTGTTGACCTGGGACTCAGCAATGTCAGCCCGTTCCTCGGCCTCCTCCAGCTCGTGCTGGAGCTTGCGGAACTTGGAGAGGTTGACGTTGGATTGTTCCTCCTGAGAATAAATGGAAATGCATTTATGAGGGAAAAAAATTCCAGAATTTCCAGCTTCTTAGGTCAGTGGGTCTTGAATTTCTTTTTATTTAAAAATGGTTCACTCTAGTAAACCTTTTGAAAAGCCTAGAAAAATGCATTCGATTTTTTTTTTTTTTTAAGTAACTCCTCTTATGCTTCTTGGTCCTGGTACCAAGGAGGGACAGGTCACATTTGTCTACAGGTTGTTCTAAAAGTTCTCCTTTTATAACATCCAGACATATGAGAGCCACTACTAAATATGCCAGCTTTCCAGCCTCTTTTTTTTCCCCTCCTAGAATCCTGAGAATGGAACTAGCCCTCTTAAAAATGCAAGGTTGCCATCAATATTATTCCATACTAATACCTTTGAAAATAAATTGTCACTTGAGTATAAATTACTGCCATTTAATGCAGTTTAGAAATTAAACAAGATAGGGGTTCCTGTTTTGGCACAGCGGAAATGAATCCAACTAGTATTCATGAGAATGCGGATTTGATCCTTGGCCTCGCTCATGAGGGTTGGGGATCCAGCATTGCCATGGGCTGTATTGTATAGCTCAGATTCGACCCCTAGCCTGGAAACTTCCATATGTCATGGGTACAGCCCTAAAAAAAAAAAAAAAAAAAAAGAACAAATTAAACAAGATAAAATAGTCTCACTGGTCCCTGATTATGTGTGGATATACAGCAGTAAATTTGAGGCCAGTTCCAGTTTAGTCTCTAGTAACCATTCTTTTTTAAAAGGCTCGTTAAGAACCATCCAAAATATAGCATTCAGATTTAGAACATTTAGAAAACTTTGAGTCATTAAACAATAGAGCTTGGGGGGAAAAGAAAAAGCGCATATCTTTCTCTTAAAGATGAAGGAAATAGGAGCCAGAAAAGTAAAGTCTATTTCTCTCTCAGATCTTAGAGGTCAGGGGGAAAATAAAAACCGTAAGTGAACAATGGAACTAATTTGTGATATGCAGGTCTATATATCCATACTTCCATGCTTAGGAAATGGATATTATTTGATTGTTATTTCAGATAAATCACAGACTGGGGAAATGAGATGAGGTGGAGCGCTAAGTGTTTAGTGGTTTGCACATAACTGAGACCTACTGAGACTTAATAGTTAACCGTATACTTGACACCTTCACTTGTGTATATAATGGCCTTTCAAACAATATTTCCAAACCAGAATTCCTCTTTCCTTCTTGGATGGCAGATATGTTCATCTCTTAGTTTTCCATTTTAGTAAGTTATTATGCCATCCACCTGGTTACTCAAACCATAAACCTGATGGACTGCCCTTGCTCTCCTTTGTCTCACCTCCCAAGCACAACCTATTAGCATATCTTGCAGTTTCTACCTCCAAAATATATCTTGAATTTCTCCACTTCTCTCTGCTCCACAAGTCACCGGACCACCTGAAAATCCTGCTAAAATGTCTTCCTATGTTATCTGATAATCCATTCTCCACATAGTAACCAGAATACTCTTTTTAAAATATAATATGATATGATATAATATAATATAATATAATATAATATAATATAATATAATATAAATGTATATCAGGGCATGACCAACCCAGCTTAAACCCTCTTACGGTTTTCCAGGGTTCCATTGTACTTCAAATAAATCCATACTTCCTCACCTTTGTTTTTTGGTCTGTTTTTTTAGGGCCGCACAAGCTGCATATGGAGGTTTCCAGGCTAGGGGTTGAAATGGAGCTGCAGCTTCCGGCCTACACCACAGCCATAGCAACGCGGGATCTGAGCCGCATCTGTGACCTATACCACAGCTCAGGGCAACGCTGGATCCTTAACCCACTGACTGAGGCCAGGGATCAAACCCACAACTTCATGATTCCTAGTCGGATTTGTTTCCACTGCATCACAAAGAGAACTCCAAAGCCAGACTTCTTATCATGACCTAGAAGACCTGTTGACTCTGCCAGACCTCCAGCTCCATTTCTACTATTGTCTCTCTTGTTCTTTCTGCCTCTTTGATCAAACTCTTTTCCACTCAAAAGCTTTGCATTTGCTTTTCCTCTTCCCTAAAACAGTCTCCCCTGGCTGGTCAAGTTGTTGGTTTCTTCTCATTCTTCAGATCTTCATTGAATCATTTTCCTTTGATCCTTCCTTATTTTACCCTTCTGTCTGTCACCTCTGTAACTGAATTGGCTTGGACACACCTGAGAAGAGGAGAGAACCCCATCACCCCAAGGGGTTTTAAACTCACCGCTTCCTCAGCTTGTCTCTTGTACGATTTCACCTTTGCTTGCAGTTTATCCACCAGATCCTGGAGCCTGAGAATGTTCTTGCGGTCTTCCTCAGTCTGAAATATTTTAAAGAGTAAGTTTCTTGAAAGTACAGATTCCATCACATTTTGTTGTACATTTGGTTTTTGATTACTTGTAGATTAGGGGGAAAACCGAGATGGGTATTTTACTTACTTGGTAAGTGAGTTCCTTTACTCTTCTCTCATGTTTGCGTAGACCCTTGACAGTTTCAACATTGCGCTTCTGTTCACTTTCAACTTCTCCTTCAAGTTCACGGACCTGCAAGAAAGTGGGCATTTTACAGATGTCTACTGTGATCCATTTACTTGATGCATTTTTACTTCATCAAATGACCCATAATACTTTTACTCTGCTTTATATGTAGTCCTTCATGCCCTAGTCTAATCAATCCCCTTGTGAGCTCTTGAGCAGCAAGGAATATCTCTTGTTCATCTTTGTATGCCCCACGTTATCTAGCAGTGCTAGGTATTCAAAATTGTGCATTGGATTGGAATGAGATGGGATTGTGCTGATCATAAGACCCACCCTGGCCTCCAGCTTCTGGATCTGCTTCTTCCCACCCTTCAGGGCCAGCTGTTCAGCCTCATCCAGGCGGTGCTGCAGGTCCTTCACTGTCTGCTCCAGGTTCTTCTTCATCCGCTCCAGGTGGGCGCTGGTATCCTGCTCCTTCTTCAGCTCCTCGGCCATCATGGCTGCCTGATTAGCAGTAAAATGAAATCAGTTGAGAGAGCTGAGGTAGCCCATCAGGTCTGTAGCCTGACCACCCCTGCCTGGCCCTCTGCTCACATCAGTGATGGCCTTCTTGGCCTTTTCTTCTGCATTGCGAGCTTCCTGGATAATGTCTTCCATCTCTCCCTGAATTTGGGAGATGTCTGTCTCCAGCTTCTTCTTGGTGTTGATTAGACTGGTGTTCTGGTTAAAATATCAAATTTAGAAATATTAAGTACATGAGAACAAAATTGGGTTGCCCATTTTTCTAGTGAGTTCCCAAACTAAGTTAACTAATTCATCAATTCTGATTGTCACAATTTAGATAAACAAATATTGCTAATCCAAAAATAGTAAACGTTCCTGCTGTATAGCACTGGGAACTATATCTAGTCACTTATGATGATGCATGATAATGTGAGAAAAAGAATGTATATATGTGTGTGACTGGGTCACCTTGCTGTACAGCAGAAAATTGACAGAACACTGTAAACCATATATAATGGAAAAAATAAAAAATCATTTAAAAATAGTAAATGTTGTAAACTTTAACTCCCATAAAACACTATGAATTAATTTTTAGACAGTACTAAAATTTGAGCAAGAATTTCACTTTCAGTCCACTGCAGTTTTTACTTATCTATTATACTGACTCACCTGGGTGTGCAGGAGCTGGACACGCTCACTGGCATCCAGGAGCTCCTGCTCTGCGACTTTCCTGCTCCTCTCCGTCTGCTCCAGAGTGGCCCGCAGCTCCTCGATCTCAGCCTGCAGCAGGTTGGCTCTGCGCTCAACCATGGCCAGCTGCTCCTTCAGGTCCTCCTGGCCCCTGAGAGCATCATCCAGGTGGATCTGGGTATCCTGTGGGATGAACGATCATTGAGACACCTTGTTCGCAGGGCCGCAGTCACCCCAACATCCCTGGGACCATCTCCTGAGCCCATTTGCCTTGAGGATGCCTTGGGTGTTCCTGTAGTTCCTCAGGGCCTCAGCAGCCATGCGGTTGGCGTGGTTCAGCTGGATTTCCATTTCATTGAGGTCTCCCTCCATCTTCTTCTTGAGCCTGATGGCATCATTTCTGCTCCGGATCTCAGCATCCAGCGTGCTCTGCATGGACTCTACAACTCTAATGTGGTTCCTCTTCAGCTGGTCAATTTCCTCATCCTTCTCAGCGATTTTCCTGTCCACCTCAGACTTGACTTGGTTCAACTCCAGCTGGATGCGCAGAATCTTTCCTTCTTCGTGTTCAAGAGATGCCTTAATGACAGCAAAGGGTGACATTAGCAGGGAATAAAAGTAGGTAGTATTCTAGAAATAGGAATTAGTTCCTAACCTTTGTGCTACCATAACACATCTTTATTCCATCGTTCTAGAAGTTTTTGTAATGTGTTACTGTTGGTTTTGTATAATTCTGTCTCCTCAGCTATCTTGTGCTTGAGGGCAGGACCCTTAACTTACTCATGTTTGTTTTCCCACAGTTCCTAATGTACAGTTATGTTGTACGCATGGTCAATTTTCCATCCTCATATTTTACACAGAGTAAAAATTATTTGTATTTTCTCTTGATTCACCAATTCTTGCATGCATTAGACCTTAATTCCTCTCAAAATTGTTCTAGAGTGTACAATAAAATGTCTACCTCTGCTTCTTCTAAAGCAGCCTGAAGCTCAGACTTTTCTTGTTCCACTTGTTTCTTTATTTTCTCCAATTCGTGGATGCGTTTCCCTCCTTCTGCAATCTGCTCCGTGAGGTCAGAAATCTCCTCTACCGGTGAACAGATTTAAAAATTTGTTCATTGAGGGAAAACTTCCTTTGAAATCTTTTTTTGAAGAAAAGGTAAAATGTACTCACGTTGCAAATTCTTATTTTCACGCTTCAGGGTTTCAAGTTGGTCTAGGGACTCCTCATAAGCATTCTTCACCTTGAACAGCTCAGTGCTAAGGGAGCGGGACTCCTTCTGGGAGGCTTCAAGTTCAGCATGAGTTTCTTCGTACTTCTGTTTCCACTCTGCTAGGACCTGCACAGCAAGGAATGGGCAAGAAATTTGGTGGAGAAAGTTTGATGGGATGAAATCCATCTATTCTGGCAACTTTCAGAGTTGAGTTGAACTGGGATCAAAAAATAATTATGAGTGAGAAGTATTAGAAACCATAGGAGCTCCCCCCACTCCCACTTATTCGTGGAGCAGGAGCGGCTGAGAATAGTCCTCGTGTGGTTTAAATAAAGCACACAGAAGGTAGCAGACTACCTTTCATCACGTGTTAAATGCTGAGGCAGAAACATGTGCAGAAATTACCTTGTCAAAGTTCCTCTGCTTCTTATCGAGAGCCGCACAGGCAGCATTGGACCTCTCCACATCAATCATGAGGTCCTCGACCTCATTCTGGAGCCGCTGCTTGGTCTTCTCAAGGGAGGCGCACTTGGCGTTCACGGCTTCTACGTGTTCCTCAGCTTCCTGTAGACGCTGGGCCAGCTTCTTTCTGAAAAGTGAAATCAGTAAAATAGAAGTGAATGGTGACTCGGAATCTTCTAAGGGGATTCACCCAAACTTTAAAATCCTAACTATATGTGTGTACCTTATTCACAGAATAAATGACTAGATCTTTCCTTAAACTTTCTGATGGGTAAGATTCTCCCTCATAAGTTCAGTCTTGAACTTTTGATTGCCCTGAATATTTAGACCTTGTTATAGGGTTTCTATATTATATATATTTCTTTATATATACATTTTCTTTCTTATTAGAATTTAATTTCTGTTTTTTAGTTTTTAATAATGTAGTTTTTTAACTCTACAAATAGCCATATTTTTATATCTCAAAAGGAAGAGCTGTGTCTTAAAGCCTGATTATTTTTCTGTTACATACCTATCACCTTGGATCAATGTTTCCATTAGTAGCTAAGAAGGAAAAGCACAGGAAAGTATAATTGTCTCTTATTCTATCTGTATTCATATAAGTAGGATGATGTCAAAAGTTCCCTCTTTTAAGAATAATCATTCAGCTTCCTCTTGCCTTATGTTCTTTTTCCTTTTATCCTCTGACTTAATTTCTTTCCCTAGAAAACCTGGAGTATTTGTTTTCTTGCTTAGGTTTATGTCATGCATGATTTTTCCTTAGGTTTGTGTCTGTTGGGGAGCAGTGTACATTTGCACAATGTAGTACTTATAGCAGGTGCACTTTGATTGTTAACAGAGGTATTTGCATTTTGACTAAGTCTAGAACATACTTAGCCTCCTCCAGCTCCTCCGTGCGCTGGATGGCATCCGTCTCGTATTTGGTCCTCCACTGGGCAACCTCACTGTTGGCTTTGGACATTGCCCTCTGCAGCTCAGCCTTGGCTTCCTGCTCCTCCTCATACTGTTCCCGCAGCAGGTCACAGTCGTGGCGGGAGGACTGCACGGCGTGGGCCAGAGCACTCTTGGCCTGAAAACATAGAGATTAGTTTAATTTTGTATCTTTAAAGTGACGCTTAGTCCCTAAGCTCCTGTAGGCCACTGGAAGAAAATCTATAGAAGAAAGCAGAAAACAGCTTCAAATGCAAGGAAAATGACAAGAACAGCAAATGCAGTAAATAGGGCTAACCTTGATCTCCTCTTCAAGCTGCCTTTTCAGTTCCTCTATCTGTTGTGTGAATGCTTGCTTGCCTCTTGAGAGCTGAGAAACTAATGAGTCCTTTTCATCTAGCTGACGTGAATATTCACCTGTAAAGACCAAGAACCAGAAAACTCAACCTTACTTTGGAAATTAAAGCTCTAAATTACACACTAGAGCAGAAGAAGGGAAGCTGGGTGTGAAACACGATGGAGAGCGTGAATTCCAGCAAACCACCACTATCTGCTTCAACCCTGCTGGGCACATCTCTGGGAAAATGCGGAGTAGGGAAGATTTTGAGGCAGATTATGTGCGTATGAACACCATAAAAGACTTTAGGAGATAATTAAAATAATTTGCTCATAACAAATTGATGAAGAAATTTGTGAAAAGAAATGTACATCAAAAAAACATTCCAGTGACTTTTGTCTAAAAGGCAACAGTGTTGTACTAGTTTACCTTCCACTGAAAATTTACTGAAACAGAATTTATCCTGTGGAAAATAGGAGACTTTCCCTCTATAAGTAGAAATGATGTTTGAAAGAAAATCCTGGAAGGAGTTTTATGTTAAGAAACAATCAAATGTCCTTCCATTCCAAGAGTAGACTGGTTTATGGATAACTAATAAATTCCTAACCTAAGTAGCATTTAAATTTGCCTCCCATTCTTTAAGCACCATAATTTAGAAAATATGCTCTGCAGTTGACCCTTGAGCAAACCAGCAGTTTTGTGGTTCTGACCCCTTGTGCAGTCAGAAATCCATGTATACCTTCACAGTGGGCCCTCTTTGTCACATCCATGGATTCAACCAACTGAGGATCATCTAATACTGTAATACATATTGATTTGAAAAAATGCACGTGGATGTTGACCCACACTGTTCAAACTCCCGTTTTCCATAGGTCGCTTGTATTATGTTAAAAAGAGAGAAAACTCTTTTGGTACTATTTTTTGAACTGGTTACCTGGAAGCCTTATCTATTTAACATTTAGTAAGAATCACAACTTCCTTTTTTTCCATACTAATAAATTACTAGGAATAAACGTGTTGAGGAAAAGAAACTACAAGGAGCATTTTGATTCTTTGAGAATACAGTTTTTCTTTTTCATAAAATGTACTTACCACCTGTGTAATAGTAATAAAAGCCTTGCTTGGGCTTTGTTCTAGAAAGAGCAATATTTGAATGAATTTTTGAAGAGTAAAATGGATCTCCGACACTTTGATCTGCTAATCAATAGTCCAAATGACCCATAAAACAATTTCCATCATGTTACCCCTCATGTGGGGAGGCAGGACTTTGGCAGAAAGTTGGTCAAGTTGATGGGGGAGGAGTGAATGCAGAGACCCTCCAGTTTGGATAATCAAGACTCTGTGAACCTCACATGAATGCTCCTGGCTGGACTGTGGACTAACCCTAATCCTGATTACCTCCCTACTTAGCAGTGGTGCTCACAGCCATTGGCAAGACTTCATGAAGAAGACTAGAGCAAGCATTCTTGGGTAGGTCTTGTCATCACTACTGAAATCTGTCATCTTTAAATGAAGATAACATTACACAGACCTAATGAAGGTAAAAAAGTGGTAAGTAGCTTGTGGAAGCATTTTGAAAAGTGAAAATAGGTACTGTAAAGGATTTTTATTGGATCTCTTGCAGCTTAGAGTCAAATCTGCTTGAAAATGCAAACTAACAAAAGAGCCCGGATTTATTTATTTAAAGGAAAACAGGCCCCAAACCAAAAAGACAGACAGAAAGAACGTAGTCGAGGCCAGTCAATAATGTGTTTGCATGAACAGGCACCTCCCAGTGAGGTCATATGTGAGCTCAAGAATCTCAGTGCAGAGATTTTTCGAAATTGAGTATCTAAAGTAAATTTGTCATTCAAGGTCAACAGTGGTAAATGGCCCACCTGATTCTGTCTGCAGGCGTGCTCTCTGAGCCGTCAGGTCATTAATCAGCCGCTGCTGCTCTTCCTCCTTCGTCTTAAGTTCACTCAGTTGATCTTCTAGAGTGCGGCACATCTTTTCGAGATTTCCCTGCAGTTAAAAAAGGGTAGAAGGCATCTCAAGCAAGTATTTGGACCACAGAAGTTTTCAATAATCCATGCATTCCACAGGAGCTGCAGTAGTCATTTATTTTGAGAATGAACTTTCTTGACAAACAAACACAACTGAGGCCTTAGATTGTGATAGAAAGAGTGACAACAGACATAGTGACAAGACACATAGATAACACACTGCCATGGTAATTGCTTTGTGAATTCAAGCGTTAACTCAGTGAGCTTATCTGTGGTATGAGAATTGTGGTCTTGATAATTTCAGCTCATGAGATTTTTTTGAAAAGCAAATTATGTTTTTATGCATAAGGGAAAAATGAAAAATTTCAAAATATGTCATTGAATTGTGTTTTTTATTTGAAAGGACTTAAGTTTTTAGAATGCACCGTCTTTGGGTACAGCTCTTCTTATGTAAAGAGGGAGCACTTTGCCCATCGCACTGGAGTTCCCCTTCCCTCCCACCAGCCTCCCTCCCTGCCCTGCCATAGTCTCATCCTGCCAGTTACTAATGATTCTTGAAAGACTCACTCACACTTACCCTATAGAAATCTCTTTAAGGCTTAAATCATGATTGTACCTTGGCTTTGGAGACGGTCTCCATGTTGCTAGCAAGGTCATCGATCTCCATCTTCATCTCACTCTTCTCCTTCTCCAGCTTCTGCTTGACCCTCTGCAGGTTGTCAATCTGCTCCCCCAGCTCGGCCACGCTGTCCGCGTGCTTCTTTCTCAGCGTGGCAGCCGTGGCCTCGTGCTGCAGGGTGGCCTCCTCCAGGTCCCGGCGCATCTTCTGGAACTCAGCCTCGCGCTTCTTATTCATCTCAATCTGGGCTGAGGTCGCCCCGCCGGCTTCTTCCAGCCGCTCGCTGATCTCCTCCAGTTCCCGGGAGAGGTCGGAGCGCTGCTTCTCTGCTTTGGCCCTGGAGGCCCTCTCTGCCTCAATCTCCTCCTCCAGCTCCTCAATGCGGGCCTGGCAGTGGGGAAAACTCAGAGTTGGTAATTTCTTTCCTCTTCTTTTTGGCCACACACAAGGCATATGGAAATTCCCAGGCCAGGGATTAAAGCTGAGCCCAAGCTGTGACCCGTACCATGGCTATAGCAATACCAGATTCCTTTTTTTTCTTTTATTTTAGGGCCGTACTCACGGCATATTGAGGTTCCCAGGCCCGGAGCAGAATCAGAGCTGCAGCCGCCGGCCTACACCACAGCCATAGTATAGCAGGATCCAAGCTGTGTCTGCAACCTACACCACAGCTCATGGCAACGCCAGATCCCTAACCCACTGAGCGAGGCCAGGGATCGAACCCACAACCTCATGGTTCCTAGTTGGATTCACTAGCCACTGAGCCACGACGGGAACTCCAGCAATGCCAGATTCTTAACGCACTGTGCCACAGCAGGAATTCCCAAGGAGTAGCTTCTTTGTGTTAGTAATTTGGTCATATTGAATGAAACTGATGGAAATCTTGTCCTTACCTGTAACTCCTTGATCTTCTTCTGCAGCTGCATTGCAAGGGCCTGTTCATCTTCAATCTTGCTTTGCAGATTGCTCATTTCAAACTCCTTCCTATTAGGAGAGCAACACATTGGCTCACAACCCATCCTCTTACCAGTTTTCTTTTCTGTGTGTAATTGAAAGTCTTTATACTGCTGATGGGGAGGACATGCAGAGTGCATGGTTTATAAGTCAATAATGTGCTATTGTCATTCAGTACAGAAGTCAAAGATGTCACTATTTGTTTTTTTCTGTGTGCCATGAAATAATGTTTTTGAGATCCAGGCAATAAGCAGGTTACAAGTGAATTCTATCATACTCACTTTTTGAGTTTCTCATCAAGTTGCTGTTTGTCATTTTCTATATCCATTGTGGATTCTTGGGCCAACTTGAGGTCACCTTCCAGTTTCCTCTTGGCTCTCTCTAAGTCCATGCGAAGTTTCTTTTCTTGTTCCAAGGACCCTTCAAGCTAAATAGAAATGATGTTGAGTCAAAAGGGATGCTTAGCTTCCTTTTGAAGCAGATAATTTCCTTGATAATCCTAGACGTACATCATCCACTTGCTGCTCTAGTTTGGTTTTAGCTTTGGTCAGGGTGTTGACTTTGTCCTCTTCTGCCTGCAGGTCATCCAGGGTCTGCTGGTGGGCCTCCTGGAGGGCCTTCTTTTCTTTGGTCAGCTTCGCGATGGTTTCATCCAGGCCTGCCATCTCTTCTGTGAGGTTTTTCACCTAGATAGGTCAAAGAGAAGATCATCTCGTTCTAAGGCAATTTAATTAGATGGCAGAGTCTCTGTATATGCTATATAGAAATATGGTTCATACCTTGTTCTCTGTGGCATGTTTCTCCTTTTCAACCTTGGCCAGTGTCAGCTCAAGGTCATCTATGTCTTTCTTCAGTTCTGAGCACTCATCCTCCAGTTTCCTCTTCTTGGCCGTCAGCTCAGCATTGATCTCTTCCTCATCCTCAGCTCTCTCAGTCACCTCCTTGATTTTGGCCTCCAGCTGGATTTTGGTTTTGATCAGTTGGTCACATCTTTCCTCTGCATCAGCCAAGCTATCTGCTTCCTTGAGAAGAGCCATTAGACACTTTTAGTTTTTGTTCTGTGGGCATTTTCAGATTCCATTAAGATTTTGAATCCAAATAAGTAAATTTGTGCTTTAGAGCCTTAGGTTAATTTTTATTAGCCTTCCGTCATTTAGGAAATGTATATTGAGCACTTACGGTGCTAGAGATTTTTAAAAAAGGAATTTAAGAGTTCCCTGGTGGTCTAGTGGGTAGGATTTAGTGCTTTCATTGCTGTGGCTTAGGTTCAGTCCCTGATCTAGGAACTTCTGCAAGCCATGGGTATGGCCAAAATAAGAAAGAGAAGAAAGGAAAAAAAGGAATTTAAGTCATAATTCCTGGTGTAACTATGATACAGTCATACTTGATGATGTCATTTGGGATATACTATCCCAAAATATAGCACCTTGGCATAATGGATATTTTAAGTTAAAGGAGTTTAAGAAAACAGTGGAAACGGGAAGCCTACTCTAACTTATTCCCCTAACCCTTCTTCCCTGAAACAGGTTATAAAACTTCCCTGTGGAAGGTGTCCTCCCTGTCCTAGGAGGAGAGAAGACATTCTTTTCACAAAAGGTGGAGAATTTAGGGCTGAGGAGAAAGCTATATGAACAAAGCTTGTTAAACTATATTCCTAGTTAACTTCTTCACCATTTACTACCCCTAGTCCACCCCTTTGTCTTGTCCATTCTTCACCTGTTCATCATTTCTTCGTCTAAGTTATAAAAGCTTTTATGGTCAGGTCAGTTCTTTAGGTCTTCATTCTCTTGTGAAGACTCCCATGTGTATGTAAAAAATTAAATACAATTTGTATGTTTTTCTCCTGTCACTCTATCTTTTCAATTTTCAGACCCCACCGGGAACCCTAAGGGTGTCGAGGAAAAAATTTTTAACTCCCCTACATGATAGCCTATGTTTCATGTATTGGTATATAATACCAGTTAATTTTCTTTATCTAGTATTATTTTCAAGAAAAGCTTAGTACATGAAAAAACAAAGAAAATGGTTGAGTCTTTAGCATGTTGCTCAGAGGGAGGGGTAATATCAGAAAAGTGACTTAAAGGGAAGGTGTGCTACAGTGACAGAGTTGCTGGGGATTAAAGGGAGCACTTGGAAGAACTAAGGGGAATGAAGCATTTTAAAAGGTGGTGCAAAAGAATGGCAAGTGTGTTTCTCAGGAGAAGAAACAGAAGTTGGAATACAGCAGGGATTATGTCTATTGCTCAAAGTTGTATCCCTCATGCTTGGAACTACATGAAATATTTATCAGATGGGTAGTTGACAGAATAATGTAGAAAAGAGGATGCAGAGAGGAGAGGAGTATGCTTGGAGCAAGCTTAGGTACCCTGTACAGTTATCCCTCAATTTTTTTTTCTTTTTGAAGCTAGCTTATTTTATTTTTAATTTTTTTTACATTTTAAAATTTCCATGTCTTTCTTTTTTCCATTATAGCTGATTTACATTGTTCTGTCAATTTCTCATGTACAGCAAAGTGACCCAGTGAGATATATATATATATATATATATATATATATATATATATATATATTCTTTTTCTCACACTGTTCTCCATCATGTTCCATCACAAGTGACTTAGCCCTCAATTCTTGAAAGTATGATGTGCCGCTCCTCAATTTGGACAACCTTGGTCTACGTAAACTGCAAGGAAAGTTGCAGTTCATCTTTCTAGGTATTTGCAGTTCATCTTTCTTTAACTTTTCTAGGTATGTGTCTAAAACCTGTGCACCCAGTGGAACCAATGTAGATTCCCTTCTGAATTCAGAGAAATAGCAGCTTTCAAAGTTTCTGTTCTGCTGTTGATTTCAATGGTGACAGGTAAAATTCTCGTCATTTGGTGTGTAAAAATGGGTTAGATGGTAGTGTTGATCAAATATTTCTTCCCAAGCTTCTGGATATTTCTTGGGATATCAAAGCAAAAACATCAACACTCTGTCATGTTTTGCCCAATTGACACTATTTGTAGAAAGAATCGCCATTATCTTTGTAGTGACCCTATTTAAGAGACAGTTGAGAGGGAAATTGCCAGAGGGCTAGAGATATAAAAATTCAGAAAAACTGGTTTCAAGTTGATACATTTTCATCGCAAAGTCTCTTCCCTCTTCACTGTCAATATTGTCCTTTTTTCACTTGTTCTTATTTACATTTTTCAGTAGGAAGAATCTTAGGGAGCAAAGAGCACTTTATTTCCTGCCCAAACTCTGCTAGGAAAAACGACACAGAGAAAGGAAAAATGGCTTAAAATTTTCCCTTCTCTTTGATATGATTCTCAACAACAGGGAACCCCACCATGGAGCTTTTTAGTAATATTGTATATGAAAGTTTATGACACATTCTGAGGAGCTGTGAACTAGGAAAGATTGATAATCAGTTCCTTAATAGGGTGGAATCTAGACTGTCCCCTAGCAACTGCTGAATTGAAAATTTAGTATCAGATCACAAGCAGTGGGTTCTGATACTCACAGCTTGAACCTGCAGCTGCAGGTCATTTTTCTCTTGCATCAGAGTTACCATTTTCTCTTCCAGTTCTTTCCTTTTTGCCTCTGACTTAGCCAGCTCTTCTTTGGTCTTCTCAAACTCTTCCTTCATGTTGGCCATCTCCTTCTCAGTCTCTGCACTCTTGAGGAGGGGCTTGATCTTGAAGTAGAGCTTCATCCAGGGCCAGTGCTTCACATTCATGAAGGCTCGGACATTGTACTGAATGCAGAAGATGGACTCTCTGTGATAGGAACAGAGATGTTCAAAGTCAGGTGTAACAGGAAGCAGAATTAAAGGCCTAGACTGGTGGGGTATAATATCCCATTTAATACCTTCTCTCCACCATCTTCTGGTACTCCACTCTTGCCAAGAACCCTCTGCACCTGGCCTGCGTTCGGGTAATCAGCTGGGCCAGCTTGTCATCTCGCATCTCCTCTAGGAGCCCCAGAAGACCAGCTTTGAAAAAGACCTGTGTGTGGGCAGAGTTGCAGATCA
>PVHT021183616.1:86735-99191 GCA_004024745.2 Catagonus wagneri
GGCTGTCACCTTCCCGCCTTCCCGGCTCTGCACAACGGCTTTCACAAAGGACTCTTTAGGGTCCACCACAAAGACTGATGTTTTGGCATCAAAGGGCCTGTTCTGGGCCTCGATGCGCTCCTTTTCAGACTTTCGGAGGTAAGGAGCAGCCTCCCCAAAAATAGCCATTTCCTGGTCGGAACTCATGGCTGCAGGTTATTGATGGCAGCCCAGTCAAAGACCCTGCCCAGCAGAGGAAGAAAAGATAGAGAAATTCAGAAACTGGACCTTTAGATTCTTGTTAAAAAAGCAAGACCTTCTTTCTTCCCTGACCAACTGAGTGCTAGCATCTTCCTGGATATGACCACTTCCCTGGCTTGGCTGCAGGTGAAATGTTACCCTCCGTATTCTCTGCCAGTGCTGACAGATACTTATTCTTGTGTTTGGAAATGGTCTGTTGTTTCTGGCTCATAGACTGTATCATATTGTAGCTCTGTTCTCTGTTTCGTTTTTGTATTCATCTTTAGAAACCCCTATCATCAGCTTATACAGAAACGATGCTAAGATGCTTCTCCAACACTTTTACTTGTAGTTTTTATCTTCCAGTTGAGTTATGAGCATCACTTGGGCAGGGCGTATTTTCCTTCTGCAGCATCCTTCATGCCTCTTAGAACACATGCTGGAGGTATGGGGAAGGACCAAGCTTTGTAAAGTAAAAGACCTATAGAAATATGTTGTTAAAATTAGAGGAAGTGTTCAGTACATGGTGAAGACCTTTTCATTATAGATTTGGGATTTACAGAAGCTACCTAATAAAGGAAAGCAGGAATGTGAGGATCTTTGTTTTGTACCATTTTGGGTAAAAATATTCTGTTATGTATCAATTTCTCTTGTTCCTGTCATAATTTTGACACTCAGCTTCTTTACCTGTCTTTAGTATTTCTCAAAGACTTGTATAAAATGTTGTTATTTATGTTGTCTTCCTTTATTAATAGTATTCATAAAAATTGAAGGAAACTTTCTTTTCAAGATCCACCCCTTGCCACTTTAACATTCATTAATCCTTCACTCATGATCATATGTAACATATTTTACAATAATGAAGATGTCTTCTGCAGGAAGACTCAAAGCACTTGTGGAGTCACAATATTTGTCTATTCGGACTACAGTGATTTAGCAGCACAGTTAAAATCCGTTGTCTTGCTAAAAATGCTCAGTCACTTTTCATACCATATTTTTTAAAAAGTTCATTTTACAGAGTATGAAACAACATGCAGATTTTAGTCACTTTTCCAAGGAAGGTCAATCCATTCCTTTTACCCTTTTAGACAGTATCTTAAGACTTTTTATATTATATAGTTTTGAGTAAAAGCTGTAGTCTGGAAAATTTACGTTTTCTCTGTAAGTGAATAACACTCTGAAATATTGTATTGCATGTTATAATTGAATTTAATAAGACAATCTACAGTGCTGGAAAAAGGAAAAATTGTATCTAAAAACTCCTAAAGATTCTGAGAAAGCATTCTATTTATTGCAAAAGATATAAATGAATGAAAAGCAGTTTCTAAAGCCCCCCCCCATAGTTTTTCAAGGGAAGCATAAACAGCCATAAAATTGTAATGCTTTTATTTTATAACTCCATGACCACTCTTCAAACCACTGCAGAAGAGTTCTTGCACCCTACAAGGAATGAGCAAAAGAAATCAGTATCTTACCTTTGAGATGCAACCTTGAAGTGGGTCAGAACTGGAAGAAAAAGAGCAAATTTCTTCTGATTAATTTCTAACAATTCCCAGTAATGAATGATTCTGAACTGAGAAGCAGGAAATGACTGGGACAGTAAACGTCTAATTAAAATTGCTGTGGAGTAAGTTGGTGCTTGGCTGGCAGGGCTGCCGGGGCAGCGGGAGCCAGGATGTGTGGCATGTGTGGGGCAGCCAGGCATCCCTCATGGCCCTTCAGACAGAGCCCTGTCCTCACACACACTTACCTTGAAGCTTTATGAGGAAAGACAAGTCATACTCATTCCAGGGGTACTTTTATAGGGTCAAATATGGAAAACATGTCACCTCCTCCTCTTTCTTAAATCATATTTGGCCAAATGTGCTTTTGGCAATGAATGTCTCCAAGTATAATTCCCCTCATATTAAAGATGTTTGGATATAATTAGAAATATTTCCTCTCCCATTGGGTTAAGTGTATAAATCAGTCTCCTATAAATAATTTGAGTTGTTGGCAACCTGAAAGTGACTGACTGCCTTTGGAATAATGTAAGGTGTTGTTTCAAAGACAGCTATGACTTGGATTCCCTGGACTTTGTTGCCTGCTGCTCTTGTGTTTCACTGAGTCTCCTGTGTAAAGTCTTTTCAGCTGCCTGCACAATTGCAGAGACTATACTAGGGAGGAGAGTGTTTGCTCCTTACCAGAGACTCAGAAAAAGATTGTTAGTTTCAGATTTTTTTCCAGTTTATTATACTTTTTCAAGGATGCTTGGAAATTTAAGTTTAAAACCTGCTTTATGAAGAGCAGCTTAAGACAGACTGCTTCTTTTGTTTTCCTTTAATCAGTTGCCTCTGATTCAATTCATGGTCAATCATCCATTACCTTGCTGGGGTGGGTTGTCTTGCTTCCTTTTTTTTTGGGGGGGGGGAGTTGTCTTCTTATGCCTTTCTTTCTTTCTTTTTTTCTTTTTTTTAAAATGCAAGTTGCTTGTGAAATCCCTTTACCTCTAACTCAAATGTAGGAAACTCAACATAGGAAAATACTGGAAAACAGGGCATTTCTCTGTCTGTATATGCAGCATCTGTGACTTCTCCTCCATCAGTTATCCATGATATGTTTTTCACATTTTGCTTACAGAGAGTTCCTGCACCTTATTTTCTATTCTGATTTTTCATCTTAAAAAAAATATTTGTGCTATTGTCTATGTGGCCTTTGCATCTCTTTAGGTCAGCATTGTCTGTCTGGGACTGGGACAAAATTTGCTTAATATACCTCGTTTTGCAACCATTCCTACATTATTGTACTTATAGTTCAGTCCATTTAATGGAAATAGGCTTCCTTGTGAAAGCAGATGTCTGAAGATACTGTTTGTCATAGTCACATGACTTGATTGCTGAAAGGGACTATCTAATCCATATTCCTCATCTCAAGCAAGTGAGAGCCAAAGAATAGAAGAGAGTTCACGAATCACACAGCGGTCTAGACCTTGGTCACCTGGTCACCTGGTCCAGTGTGTGTCCTGGTAGCACTCTTTTACCTGGAGCAGGTTAACACCATCGGAAGGGTCTTACAGGAGACAGGCGTCTGAGAGGGGCCTTCCTAGCCAGCTGTTAACCTGCTTTGTAACCACAGGTACATCATTTTACTTTCTTACTTTCTTTACCAGACATCTGGAAAATACTGCCATGTTCTCGGAAAGAGAGAACCGTTTAATTATGCTCTCAAGTTTTGATAGGAATTTTCAGACAGCCTTTTGAATGCTCTGGATAGGATTTTCAATAAGTAGAAAATAAGGTGTTCTTTTTGGTCATCACTGCCAAATTCTCAGGCACTTAAGCATTTACAGGTGATGTGGGAACACACTGAAAGGGGCCAGTGCAGCGAGAAGTGACTCCACATATTTCCTAAAGCCAGTGTGACAGTGTGAATCCAAAGTGCCCGTGAAGCTACTTCCACACGTCTAATTAAGTCATTCTCTCACAGGGCTATTTAAACCAATAAACGCTTGCTTTCTATTCAGATGGGAAGTCACCATTCAGTTTTCCTTTATGCTACCCACAAAGGTTATGTTTTTCGCTATGCATCGCAACTGAATCCAGTTTAAAATATATTGATTCTCTCAGGAAACTTCTCTGCAGAATTTAGATTGCTACCACATCTAGTTTTTGCACCAAATCCATACTTACTGTATGTGTTCAATATATCTTTGAACATTTTATTTGGGGTTTCATATTTTATTGATACTTTTAGTAATTTATTTTGCCTCTTTACATGATTATGGAAGACCTGGAAACATAGGCTGATAAATAGCTTATTGATATTATATAATATATAGAATAATATTTTGTCTCCAGACTTCATAAACACTTTTTAGCTTTCGTAGGGAGAAGGGTCACATCTCATGGTTTCATGTTGTAGGAGTTCATGATGAAAACCTTCTTGTGCTAATAATACTACTTTGAATTTGTGTGCATGTGTTTTTTTTTCTTTTCTTTTTAGGGCCTCACCTGCGGCATATGAAAGTTCCCGGTCTACAGGTCAAATCAGAGATACAACTGCTGGCCACAGCCACAGCCACAGCAATGCGGGATCTGAGCTGTCTGCAGCCTACACTGCAGCTCATGGCAATGCCAGATCTCCGACCGACTCAGTGAGGCCAGGGATTGAACCCACATCCTCATGGATACTAGTCGGATTCGCTTCTGCTGTGCCACAACAGAAACTCCCAGAAACTATTCTTGCTAAGAGTTATTAAGCAAGGAGAATTAATGATACAGTTCATAAGGAAGTCCTTGTGTGAAAATATAACTAGTGTCATCCTTTGCATAGACCTGAAAAACTAGGTTTATGTTAGGGAACGCAGGAGCTATCTAAGATCCTACTATACCTCAGTATTAGGAAAGGTTAGAAAGAAATAAAAATAGCTTCCATATTTCTGTTCATCGGACTTCCCTGATTAGCGACATCTTTATGGTCTTAAAGTATTACTGTTGACCTAGAATAAAAGCAAATACATAATTACTTCCTAGTGGCAGGTCACATGTGATTGTTTGATAGCCTTTTGATTATTCCAGCTTCGACACTGATTTAGGAGAGAGAGAAAACACCAGTTTAAGGATATCGTTTGCAGAGTACCCTATGCTCTTTATTTTCTTTGCAATAGGGTAGGATAGACAATAATTACAGAGAAAAAAATGACCAAAGACTTCACATTTTGTGCCTCTCTTCAGTCATTCCACAGCGTCAGGAAATGATCACTCTTCACTTATGACCTTTGTGTGAACCTCCCGGCTCTTCACCCGCAGCTTGTTGACCTGGGACTCGGCAATGTCAGCCCGTTCCTCGGCCTCCTCCAGCTCGTGCTGGAGCTTGCGGAATTTAGATAGATTTGTATTGGATTGTTCCTCCTGAGAATAAAAATGGAATTGTAATGAACCCATACTGTGCACCTTTGTAGACACTATAGGCCTAAGGAAGAAAGGACTTGACACCTGTGAAGTAAAAATATTCATCAGGAAACGTTAATGTCTTACGACCTCTTGGATTTTGCTTATCATTGAAATTAACTTTATGATTTATTTGAGGCTTCATGTCTCATAAATAATTGCAACCTATTTTTGCAACCAAAGCATATTAAAAGATAGGTGCCACAAGTAGAGCAAGAAAAAATATAAGAGCAGAGCAGAAGGCAAGGATAAAATCATGCTTGTTAATACTTGCTGGGAGATGATGACTGTTTGCTTGAGTTAGGCATTCTGTATCATTAAGGATGAATTTCTTACTAGTGTCTTTAAATTAATATAAATGTTGAGTGTTATTATATGTAATTTTGGCACATTTCAAAATGGTCACTTTTTTTTTTCTCTTGCTTTGAATGAAATGATTCTATGGACAGACTCCTTAATATTAATAGCCCTTTCATTGTAGGAATTAAGCGTTTTTGATCACGTAATAAAGTAAGAGTTTCAGTGACTTAGCTATAACTATACTCATGAGTAAAATGGCCTTTAGTGTCTTACCCTGTTCTCTCTTGGACAGGTTTTGGTATGAGGGTTATGTGAGCTTCTTAAAATGATTTGGAAAGCTTTCTATCTTTTCTCAAGCTTTGGAATGGCTTACATAGCTCAGGGATTATCTGTTCCTTGAAATTTTGAAAGAGCTATCTGGACTTGAGTCCATTTTCAGAAGTAATTCTGATGTAACTTATTCAGCCAACTTAGTAATTTATATTCCCTTATTTACATTCTCTTTTGTCTTCAAGATTTCAACTGTCTTGACAAACTTATATTTTAAAAATCATCTTCTACTTATTTGGTTTGTTCTTTTTCTCATTCATTATTTGCATTTGTATTTTCTCTCACTTTATCCTTGATTAATCTAGTTATAAGTATATTTATTTTATTCTTCATAAATTACTGAAATTGTCAAATTAGAAAATTCATCAGTTTCTGCCTTTATCTTCAACAGTACCTCTTACTTTCATTATTATTATTTATAATTTCTTTATTGAACTTTCAGTTTCTTAATTTATTTTTGTCTTTGGTTTATAATGAAAACATAAAGCAATGAATTGTCCTCTAAAGGCAGCTTTGACTATATTCTAAATTTATAAAAAGCCTTGTCTTCCTTGAAATTTTATTTATAGTTAATAATTATTTAAGAATTGTATTTTTTATTTCAAATTAATCCAAAAATTTTAGGAAAGTCAGTTTTTTAACATTTAAGTGCTTGGAAATTTTTGTTTATATTTTCTCATTACTTTATAGTTTTGTCAGACTGTGGCTAGAGAATGTGGCCTGTATTATTTCACTATGAAATTTTTTGAGATTTCTTTGTGGATTGAAAGTTAACTTAAAATCAAGCTATTAATATTACAAATAATCACTAAGTAAAAAAAGTATAGAAATGTTTTAAAGAAGTACATAGTCTTCTATAAAGCAGATTATTTACTACAAGGAGTAATAATAAATCTAATTATTTATTTATTACTTTTTCTTAACAGAGGTCTCTCTTTCCTCTATCTTAAGGATACTTACAGCCTCCTCAGCTTGTCTCTTGTAAGATTTCACTTTTGCCTGAAGTTTATCTACCAAATCCTGAAGTCTGAGAATATTTTTCCGATCCTCTTCCGTCTGAAAGATTATAGAAACCATAGGGTCTTATTTCAAAAGCACATGACTATTACATCATTGCATGTGAGGGTTTCCCATATATGCAGGGTGCTTAGCTGATAAAAACTGTTGCTGCACCTGGTAGGTGAGTTCCTTCACTCTCCTCTCATGTTTGCGCAGGCCCTTGACAGCTTCCGCATTACGCTTTTGCTCACTCTCAACCTCTCCTTCCAGCTCACGTACCTGAAAATGAGTAGACTCTTAGGAACTTTGTCCCAATAAAGCAGTGGGAACAAATGGAAATAGATATTAAGGGACCCACCCTGGCCTCCAATTTCTGGATCTGCTTCTTCCCACCCTTCAGGGCCAGCTGTTCAGCCTCGTCCAGGCGGTGTTGCAGGTCCTTCACTGTCTGTTCCATGTTCTTCTTCATCCGCTCTAGGTGGGCGCTGGTGTCCTGCTCCTTCTTCAGCTCCTCGGCCATCATGGCCGCCTAATTAGCAGTAAAGTGAAATCAGTTGAGAGAGCTGAGGTAGCCCATCAGGACTGTAGCCTGACCACCCCTGCCTGGCCCTCTGCTCACATCAGTGATGGCCTTCTTGGCCTTCTCTTCTGCGTTGCGAGCTTCCTGGAGAATGTCCTCCATCTCTCCTTGCATTTGGGTGATGTCTGTCTCCAGCTTCTTCTTGGTGTTGATCAGGCTGGTGTTCTGTTTAAAAGTAAGTTACACACTTTTACAAATCCTGTTACCAGAATATTTAGTGCTAACTATTTCTTGAAAAAAATTTTTCAAACAATAAGTTAAGTGCCCTGTAACATTTTCTAAAATAAAAATGTTATAGAATATTTAGCATTAAAATACATAGTTTGTAGTTAGACCTAATAGTTTTATAATTTTATAGCTGCCATTTACCAGGGAGACCACTGACAGGGATAAAATTATAACAGATGTTCAGACATTTCATTTCTCCACAGTAAAAACGTCAGTGTTGATAATGAGAGTCAACAAAGATATTAACACAAAAGAATATGAGCAGCCTTAGAATATTTTAGGAAGTGAATCAATAATAATATATGCAAAATAAAATAGTGAAAGATTTCTTAGTAATGCAGTGAAAACCTGGTAGAAGTATAAAACCTGACTGTCATATATAAAATTCAAGCTTGTTTCGGTGACATACGTATTAACTGAAAGTGAGTTCTTGGTACTGAATCCCACCTGGGTGTGCAGGAGCTGGACACGCTCACTGGCATCCAGGAGCTCCTGCTCTGCGACTTTCCTGCTCCTCTCCGTCTGCTCCAGAGTGGCCCGCAGCTCCTCGATCTCAGCCTGCAGCAGGTTGGCTCTGCGCTCAACCATGGCCAGCTGCTCCTTCAGGTCCTCCTGGCCCCTGAGAGCATCATCCAGGTGGATCTGGGTATCCTGTGGGATGAACGATCATTGAGACACCTTGTTCGCAGGGCCGCAGTCACCCCAACATCCCTGGGACCGTCTCCTGAGCCCATTTGCCTTGAGGATGCCTTGGGTGTTCCTGTAGTTCCTCAGGGCCTCAGCAGCCATGCGGTTGGCGTGGTTCAGCTGGATTTCCATTTCATTGAGGTCTCCCTCCATCTTCTTCTTGAGCCTGATGGCATCATTTCTGCTCCGGATCTCAGCATCCAGCATGCTCTGCATGGACTCTACAACTCTAATGTGGTTCCTCTTCAGCTGGTCAATTTCCTCATCCTTCTCAGCGATTTTCCTGTCCACCTCAGACTTGACTTGGTTCAACTCCAGCTGGATGCGCAGAATCTTTCCTTCTTCGTGTTCAAGAGATGCCTTAATGACAGCAAAGGGTGACATTAGCAGGGGATGGAAGCATTTTGTAAGTTTTTCTGCTCACCTTCCACTAATTTTGTGCTGTTTATCTTTCTGTTCAGTGTATAGGATAGTCCTAATTTTTATGCATTTATTTACAGTGCACATTTTGACCCATACCTCTGCTTCCTCTAAAGCAGCCTGAAGCTCAGACTTTTCTTGTTCCACTTGTTTCTTTATTTTCTCCAGTTCATGGATGCGCTTCCCTCCTTCTGCAATCTGCTCCGTGAGGTCAGAAATCTCCTCTGTTGGTAGGTAAAAGACAGAGATTTGATCAGACAGTGAATGAACATAAAAGGAAGTTTCCTCCGAGGTATGAAAAGTATTGAAAGTGAAAGGAACTCACGCTGCAAGTTTTTGTTCTCTCGTTTCAAAGTTTCTAGCTGATCCAGGGACTCCTCATAAGCATTCTTCATCTTGAACAGCTCAGTGCCCAGAGAGCGGGCCTCCTTCTGGGAGGCCTCAAGCTCGGCATGGGTTTCCTCATACTTCTGTTTCCATTCTGCCAGGACCTGGAACACCAAGAGCAGTTAGCTGCTGTGAAGGATAGAGGACAGTGGTGGAGAGCAGTACCCACTGCGGAAACTACCTTATCAAAGTTCCTCTGCTTTTTGTCCAGGGCCGCGCAGGCAGCGTTGGTCCTCTCCACATCGAGCATGAGGTCCTCGACCTCATTCTGTAACCTTTGCTTCGTCTTCTCAAGAGAAGCGCACTTGGCGTTCACAGCTTCCACGTGTTCCTCAGCTGCCTGCAGCCGCTGGGCCAGCTTCTTCCTTAAGGATTAATGTATGTTTGTACAGAGAAGTGAACCAAACCATGAATTATGAACTATTACCACACTGAAAAGTATTAGAAGCTTCATATTAAAACTATCCATTCATTCATTCAACAAATATTGATGAGCTCTTTTTATAAACCAGGTGCTGAGTACACAGCAATGAACAAGGCCAAAAAGGTCCCTGCTTCATGAAGCTTCCAAACAAGTGAGAGAAATAAACAACAAGCAGGAGAGAAAATGCATAGCAACATTTTGCACCTGTAAGTGCAGTGAAGGAAAATAAAATGGAGTAAGGGGTAGGCAGCAATTCCAGATATTCAGGGAAGTCCTCTCTGAGAAGGTAACATTTGAGTCAAGATCTAAAAGAGGTCTGAGCGAGCTGTGGGGAGAGTATTCCAGACACAGAGGGACCAATAGGTGCAAATCCCTAAAGCAGGAATGAGCTCGGTATACCTGACAAACAGCAACAAGTCCGGTTATCTGTACAGTTGCATGTCATTCTTTGTTTCCTTAACTAGGTTTTAGGCTAGGAGGGCAGTCATGATGTTTGCTTTTTCTATGTCTTATTCTCAGAGTCTGAGAATGCCTGGCAAATAGGAGCTAATTAATGCACGTTTGTGGGCTGATTCACTGAATCTTCAAAGGTCGTGTCTCTTTGATTCACTATGCAAAGTTCTCTCTGCACGTTCTCACATATCTGTGCACATACTTGGCCTCCTCCAGCTCTTCTGTGCGCTGGATGGCGTCCGTCTCGTATTTGGTCCTCCACTGGGCAACCTCCGTGTTGGCCTTGGACAGCGCCCTTTGCAGCTCGGCTTTGGATTCCTGCTCCTCCTCATACTGTTCCCGCAGCAGGTCACAGTCGTGGCGGGAGGACTGCAGGGCGTGGGCCAGGGCGTTCTTGGCCTGTAGAGATAGTTACATTTTACTGGATATTTAATGTTTAATTCTTAAGTTTCAGAGTCCTTTAAAAGTTGGTGTAAGGGACTCCAGTTAGGGTGAGGTCATGGGAAGAAAAATGAGTCTTATGATAGGTACCTTTATCTCCTCCTCAAGTTGCCTCTTTAATTCCTCAATCTGTTGAGTAAATGCTTGTTTGCCTCTTGATAACTGAGACACCAGAGCTTCTTTTTCATCTAGCTGACGTGAAAATTCACCTGATAGGCAAAAGAAATGGCAGTACTTTTTAAAGGGAAGAAAAAATTTTGCAAGCCCATATTAGAAATAAATTTAAACTCCCAATACCCCCTTCCAGTGAGTGCTCAGATGACTGAATTCTTTTGACATCTTTGTGCTTAATGTCAAACTTCTGATTTTCATGGTGAAAAACCTGAATGAATAAATACAGGTTTTATTCTCTCCATTGCTAATTCTTTCAAGGTTACATGATATTGTGCAAAGCTGTTGACAGATGTCAAAGAAAGAAGCTAAAATGTCTAATTCCACGTGGTCCATGTTTCATAAGACTTTTGAGAGACTGGGTTATCCATTCAGAAATGTGGTTCACTTAGATCTAGATAAAAAGAAGCTTGGTCTAAAACAGAAGCCCTGGGCCCGTGCTGGGGTGACCCAAGCCTCCCTCCATGTGGCCAAATACTCAATGCCTTCGTGGAGCAGAGCCTGGCCCCGTCCTATGGAGGTCTTTATCCCCAAGTGACCTTGCAAGTAGAAGGAGAGTCTGAGCTGTTTGTTGAGTCACACATGTTCTCGGTTGCTTTTATTAGGCTCTCACATCACCAAAGCCGTTGTTTTTAACCACATCACCTCCACTTTTAGGCCCCACAGGGGAGGAGAGCTTACCAGATTCTGTCTGCAAACGTCCCCTCTGAGCCGTCAGGTCATTGATCAACCGCTGCTGCTCTTCCTCCTTCGATTTCAGTTCGCTCACCTGGTCCTCCAGAGTGCGGCACATTTTCTCTAGGTTTCCCTATGAGGGAGAAAGTAGAATTAAATAAAGACATTTTAATAATATTTTGCTACAGCTACAATTTCTCCTAAAACAGAAAAATCTTTATTTTGACATATAAAATATATTCTCTAATATTAACATGATATATAAGAATTTTTCTTTATGGTTTCTGATCATTAGCCTAAGTTGAAAATATTCACTGGGATTCTTTTTCAAAAGCTAAGCGGGAAGGTTTGCTCAGTATTTCAGGTGTACTTTGTTTTATTGCTCTTTGAAGATAGTGCCTTTTTTACAAATTGAAGGTTTGTGGCAACCCTGTGTCAAGCAAGTCAGTGCCATTTTTCCAGCGGCATGTATTCACTCCATGTCTCTGCATCACATTTTGGTAATTCTCACAGTATTTAAAGTTTTTCATTATTATTTGATTTGTTGTGATCTGTGATGTTACTACTATAACAAAGATCTTTGATGTTACTGCTGTAACTCATTGAAGGCTCTGATGATGGTTAGCATATTTTAGAAATGAAGTATTTTTAAATTAAGAGGTTTTTTGAGATGATGTTATTGCACACTTAATAGATTACAGTATAGTGGAAACCTAACTTTTATATGCACTGGGAAACCAAGAAATTTGTGTGACTTGCTTTATTTCAATATTTGCTTAATTGTGGTGATGTGTAACTGAACCTGCATTATCTCTGAGGTCTGCCTATAATTAAAAATTTAAAGATTATATTCTAAATTTAAGATTTTATAAGAATTGAGTGGCATATTTTCTAAAAGCATGCTGATAGTTTATTGCCTTTATGTACATTTCTTTTTTTTTTTTTTTTTGTCTTTTTAGGGCTGCACCCTGGGTATATGGGGGTTCCCAGGCTAGGGGTTGAATTGGAACTGTAGCCATCGGCCTACACCACAGCTCACAGCAACGCCAGATCCTTAACCCACTGAGCAAGGCCAGGGATCGAACCGGTGTCCTCATGGATACTAGTCATATTCATCTCCGCTGAGCCGAGACGGGAGCTCTGCCTTTATGTACATTTTGAACTGGATAATTGAGACTTTGGCCTATGTTTTCCAGTTGGAGAGCAAGGGAACA
>PVHT021183616.1:106008-120534 GCA_004024745.2 Catagonus wagneri
ACTTCAAAGGGGCAGGCATGGTGTTGGGTGGTGTTCAGAGACTGTTACCTTGGTGTGACCAAACTTGTACTGGGTGTGGTCAATGTCAATAGACGCAAGGAGTTTCTCAGAAGCCTTCTTGCTGTCGATGTATTGTCCTTCAGGGATGGCACTTGCATTTAATACCTTATATCTGATAAAGTGAATATAGCTTTTTAAAACTTGGTTTATTAATGACACTTGTAGTAGCTAAGCATTAAATGATCCATTAAAAAATTGGCTTGAAGACAATTACTCTTTCTTCATAGGAGGGTCACTGCATACATAGATGGTTAACCTGGCATCTCCTATCTATTTTTATTTCATTTTACCTTCCTGCACAGTTGCAACTTTCCTTTCTGCCTCATCAGACCCTGTTCTCAGGAAAGGATTCTGTAATCTTGTTCACCTGATGTGTAGATGACTAATAAAAAAGTAACATGGTGTCCTTGCTAGATGCATCTGCTATTGATAGCACTTATCTCTACTGAGTTTTTGGAATGATTAAATGAAATCATCCAAACATATTAAGCACTTAAAAGTGGTTGTTCTCATAATTTTTGAAGTTCATGTAGACATCCATACACCAAGCTTGGTAAGTCCAATGAGTGCTTAGTATGTGCTATATCTGTATTTTAAAGATGCTTTGAAGCTTATAACTTTTTACTCTTTTGTGGCAAATTAAAAACGACAGATAGAAGCATGCATGTTTTTCACTAAATTGTTTTGCTTGTGCTGAATATATTTATACTGAATTTCATGATAGACCGTAATTAGGAGAGTCTGACCTCTGTTTGAAGTCTGCATAGAGGATTCTGCTTGGGAAGCCCTTCCTGCAGATGCGGATGCCCTCCAGCACGCCATTACACCTCAGCTGGTGCAGGACCAGTTCATGCTCCATGGCCCCTGAAAAAATACATATTTATTTCACCACAGAGTTTTTTTTGTTTTTTGTTTTAAGAGAAAGTATGGCGGTCATGCTCTGTGCTTCCTCTCTAGAACTTCTCACCAGGGGTTTTCGTCTCATTGGGGATGATGCAGCGCACAAAGTGAGGATGGGTGCTCCTCAGGTTGGTCATCAGCTTGTTCAGATTCTCCTATAAAATCAGGAAATCCTGTTATCTGGTTACAGGCATTTGGTGATGTCTATAAAATCAGCATCTAGGCTAAGGTGACTGACCTGTGTGGACCCTTAGAACCTAAGGTGACATATTGGTATATTTCTTCAGAGATGCCATTTCTGCTTCCATAGCTCTTTCTCAGCTTGAGTTGGCAGAAGTTACACATGGAAAGCAGCTGACAGGGTCTTTTCAGTGTATACGAGCACCATCCTCCTTCCTACCCCAGTCCCTGGGCACCCACATACGTACGTTTACAAGCTTAGACGGTCATACTTTTTTCTACTGAACTCCATGGTTCTCCAATAAGGAAATGTAAGCCTGCACCGTATTTGGACTTATTCTCATCAGCAGAGCTTCCTCTTTCCAATGTCATCAACTTTGGAGACATAAAGGTTATCTATCTCTAAGGGGAACAGTCCTACCAGTTATAATTGAGAACTGATTCGATTAAGAACAAGGCTTCATATTAGGTTCTTTATCGGCTAGCTGTTAGATTTTCATTAGTCTTACTGAAGACGTAGCCTTTCTGAGGACTTGCCATTGCTTATTTCCATGACTCAACTAGGTTTTAAATAGCAGAGCATTACGCTTTATAAATTTTCCTATAAAATTTTTTGTTACGTAGCAAGGAGCTAATAATTTCTGAGTAATTCAGAGCTTTTAACAGAAGTCCTTAGTTCATGTCAATCCTTTCCTAAAGGATTTGTGGAGAGAAGACCTTATGCTTTTAAAAACAGGAGTTCCCGTCATAGCTCAGTGGTTAACGAACCCAACTAGCATCCATGAGAAGGTGGGTTTGATCCCTGGCCTTGCTCAGTGGGTTAAGAATCTGGCATTGCCATGAGGTGTGGTGTAGGTCTCAGATGCAGCTCGGATCTGGTGTTGCTATGGCTGTACTGTAGGCCGGTGGCTACAGCTCCGATTCGACCCCTAGCTGGGAACCTACCTCCATATGCCACGGGTGTGGCCCTAAAAAGACAAAAGACAAAAAAAAAAAAAGAAAAGAGAAAGTTCCTGAAGTAACAGGAGAGTGTCAGAACCAGTTTTTTGCTTACTCTGAAAAGGGCAGACACCGTCTGGAAGGAAGACCCCTTCTTCTTGCCACCTTTCTTGGTCCCACCACTCGCCTCTGGAGAAAAAATAAGAAAAGGTGTCATTTAAATACAATTTTGAATCGACAGGGCTATGTCTTGCCTATTTGTTTATTTATGGAGGTTTTTTTTTTTTTTTTTTTTTGCTTTTTAGGGCTGCACCTGTGGCATATGGAGGTTCCCAGACTAGGGGTCAAATTGGAGCTACAACTGCCAGCCTACCCCACAGCCACAGCAATGCCAGATCCGAGCCGCATCTGTGACCTACACCACAGCTCATGGCAATGCTGGATTGTTAACCTACTAAGCAAGGCCAGGGATCTAACCTGCAACCTCATGGTTCCTAGGCAGATTCGTAAACCACTGCACCATGAGAACTCCAAATGGAGCATTTTTCAACACAAAAGCTCTCTGAGCCTGAGTGAATTTTATCTGTCAACTAAGTTTACATCAACTTAGTAGCTTAGAAGCTAGAATTGAGAGGCAGAAGTTTCTCACTTTATTTCCTTGAATATCCCCAGATGCTTAATATCCAGCAGATATGGAGGAAGGAGCAGGAGAGAATCACAGAAAACGAGGCTTTATTAGATGAGCCATTGGTTGAGATGCTGAAAGTTCCTTTCTGATCCTTTGCAGTAGGGCCTCTATCAATGCTGGAGTGAATCACGCATGCGTAATTGCAATGCAGCCTACTTACTCAAAACTTGGAGGCACGGGAGTTCCCATCATGGCTCAGCGGAAATGAATCTGACTGGTATCCATGAGGATGCAAGTTTGATCCCTGGCTTCGCTCAGTGTGTTAAGGATCTGGCATTGCCATGAGCTGTGGTGTAGGTGGCAGACTCAACTTGGATCCCGTGCTGCTGTGGCTGTGGTATAGGCTGGCAGCTGTAGCTCCAATTCGACCCCTGGCCTGGGAACCTACATATGACCTGGGCGCAGCTGTAAAAAGACAAAAAAATTAAATAAACGAACAAAAAACTTGGAGGGAGGCGTTCCCATCGTGGGTCAGTGGTTAACGAATCCGACTAGGAACCATGAGGTTCTGGGTTCGATCCCTGGCCTTGCCCAGTGGCTTAATCATCCGGCTTTGCCGTGATCTGTGGTGTAGGTTGCAGACATGGCTCGGATCCTGTGTTGCTGTGGCTGTGGCGAAGGCCTTCAGCTACACTTCCTGTTAGACCCCTAGCCTGGGAACCTCCGTAAGCCGCGGGTGTGGCCCTAGATAAGGCAAAAAGACAGGAAAAAAAAAAAAAAACTTGGAGGGATAGTGGATTTGGCCCTGTAGCACTTCAACCAGGGCTATGCCAGCACTAGCCTCAATCTGTCGTCACATTTTATAATATCAGGAGAAAGGGTTGGGATTTTTTTAGTGTTACCTGCTTCAGCAGTTTGAGCCCCAGAGAAGAGGTAAGCTAGAGTCTTCATTGCAGACTTCTGGTACAGCCCCACCACTGTGTCGTTCAGGGGGTCCTTGTTCTTGTCTAGCCAGCCAGCAATGTTGTAGTCGACGGTGCCCGCGTAGTGGATCAGCGAGAAGTGGGCCTCGGCTCTGCCCTTGACCACCTTGGGCTTCTGGAAGTTGGCAGATTTTCCAAGATGCTGTTCATAGAGCTTGTTCTTGAAGGAGGTGTCTGTGGCCTTGGGGAACATGCACTCCTCCTCCAAGATGGAGAAGATGCCCATGGGCTGAAAGCAGACCGTAGCACAAATTACAATTCTGTCAAAGCATTTTTCTCTGTTTATAGAATTAAATAAGGTGCAATTAATTATTTAGTTATGACAAAACAGACCTTCTCTATGAGCTCGATGCAGGCAGCCAGGTCCATACCGAAGTCGATGAACGTCCACTCAATGCCTTCTCTCTTGTACTCCTCCTGCTCCAGCACGAACATGTGGTGGTTGAAAAACTGTTGCAGTTTCTCATTGGTGAAGTTGATGCACAGCTGTTCCAGGCTGTTAAACTGAATAAACAGATGTGTTTACTTTTCTTTTAGCAAATTGAGCATTTTAAAATAGAGGATTTGGGAGTTCCCTGGTGGCTCAGTAGGTTAAGGACCCAACATCATTACTGCTGTGGTGCAGGTTCCATTCCTGGCCTGGGTATTTCTGCATGCTGCAAGCATGGCCAAAATATATATACACACACATATATGGATTTTAATTTAAACATGTATATCAGATAGCCTTTAGGTTACAGATATCAAAATCCCATGGGGGCCTGTGAAGTCTAGGTTTTCTCTGCTGACATTTTTTTTTTTTTTTACAAAATCCTAAATCATATTATGATCATTAATTATCTTTTCTCACACTTGCTTAAATTGACTTAGGTATTTTTCTGACTTCCTACTTAATCAGTCCATGTTTATTCCCATTATCTTAGCATTTTCAATTGACTCACTCAGCAGCTAATTTGCAGCCCATGAAAAGCTGACTGGGAGGAGTCTCTGTTGTATGGCAGTCATCATGGGCAGTGTTGCAGGGGAGCAATAATTGCCACCCTAGTTCTTCTTGAATGTCAAGTGAAAAGAAAGATCAAGATACCAAATATGTACAGTATGTTTTTTATAATGATTTTTATTTTTTCCATGATAGCTGGTTTACAGTGTTCTGTCAATGTTCTACTAAATATGTGCAGTATGTTAACGCACACTCGTATTTTTTTTTTTTTTTTAAGGGCTGCACCTGCAGTATATGGAAGTTCACAGGGTAGGGCTTGAATCGGAGCTACAGCTGCTGGCCTATACCACAGCCACAGCAAAACCAGATCAAGCTGCATCCACAGACTACACCACAGCTCATGGCAAAGCTAGATCCTTAACCCACTGAGCAGGGCCAGGGTTCAAACCCACATCCTCATGGGTACTAGTCAGGTTTGTTAACCACTGAGTCATGATGGGAACTCCTCGTATTTTTTTTAAGTCAAAGTGTTAAAAGTTAACTAGATATAATTAGTGTAATTAATGTGGAATCCTTTTCTTTGATTTTCTCTAATTTCTTCAATGCAAAACTTAGGTTTTGCATTTACAGTTAGAAAAAGACAATCTCAAGCAGGAAAAATGTATTTTATAATCAAATATGAATTTTTGGCCCATATCAGATTGATGAGAATTGAGTCAATTGCACTGAGTTAATTAATGCCGACTCGAAATTACTAACCTTTTCTCAGCTGTTACTATCTACCATGGTTTTTCTGAATGGTTTCTCCACCATATATTCAGAGTGTACTTTGCATGTGCACAAATTTAGCTTGACATATACACATATATATATATATATATATATATTTTTTTTTTTTTTTTGTCTTTTTGCCTTTCTGTAGAGCCGCACCTGCGGCATATGGAAGTTCCCAGGCTAGGGGTCTAACAGGAGCTGTAGCTGCCGGCCTTCGCCACAGCCACAGCAACGCAGGATCCGAGCCGCGTCTGCAACCTACACCACAGCTCACGGCAACGCCGGATCCTTAACCCACTGAGCAAGACCAAGATCGAACCCGCAACCTCACGGTTCCTAGTCGGATTCGTTAACCACTGAGCCACGACGGGAACTCCTAGTTTGATATATTTTTAACTCCATTTTGTATTGTGGGGTTTTTAGTCCCCTCACAATACCAGCCTAATTCCTAACTCCGTTTGAATCATGTAGCAAGTTAAAAGAGTCATCATTAAGTGAATTATTTCTCATAGAAGTGGAATTGCCACTGCAATAAATGATTAATAGCTGCCCAATCACTCTCTTTTAAATTCTGGCATATCTTTTTCATGGTGGTAATAGAAAGTTATAATATTTACAAATTTCTTATTGATATTTCCATTGCTTTAATGTGAAAAACCCTTACCAACTGACTGCTCACTCACATCAAAGATCTCAAAGCCAGCGATGTCCAAGACGCCGATGAAGTACTGCCTGGGCTGCTTGGTGTCCAGCTGCTGGTTGATACGGGTGACCATCCACAGGAACATCTTATCATAGACAGCTTTGGCCAGAGCACCCACTGCATTGTACACCTTAAAAGACAGAAGTGTAGCTCTTGAGGTTAATGGAGGACTATAAAAGGCTTGTGTCACTGGCAGTGAATTTGAATTAAGCATTTACCTGCTCTACGGTCTGGCCTTTGGTGACGAACTCATTTCCGACCTTGACCCTAGGGTAGCAGAGGGCTTTGAGCAGGTCAGCAGAGTTCAGACTCTGAAGGTAGGCTGCCTTGTCAGCAACTGAAAGGAAGAAAGGATAGAATGATATAATTATGGCCCAAAGGAACCTACTTCCTCAAAAATAAAATTTTTAAGCTATAGGCATTTTATGCAATATTTTCGGAATATCTTTTTGCATATTCTTGCCCCATTTTTCCCACTAGGTTAAAAATTTTGATTATGAGTAGTGTGCCCTAAAGAACCTCGGAAATTGTAGGAACATCTGTCTGATACCCATGCTGCACATATCTAATCTAAGTCTACTTTCAAATGCAGTTCTTGGTAATGGATTTGTCTTCCTAGGAAAGCTCTCAAGGCTAAAGGGTAAAAAGTTAGGAATGTGATTTTCAGACAAACGTGAAATCAGGTGGATTGCTCCGTTGGTACCTTCAGTGCCATCTGGCTCCGCTTGCTCCTCACGCTGCTTTTGCTTGAATTTCAAGTTTCCATAATGCATCACAGCCCCCGTAAGCTTGTAAATGGAGACCTTCTCTTCATTAGTAAAGCCCAAAATATCAATAGCACTCTGCCAACACAACCAATAGAATAATTGTTATGACCCACATGTTTACTATTAATAGTTCATGTTTGAATTCCTGACTTGTTGGTCAAACTGAGGAAACTACCAGAACCGATGGGGAGTAAGGAACTCCTTAGATTGGGTGTATAGGGAGCTGGTCAACCAAAGGTCAGCACAGAGCATTCAGATTACCTCTAGGAGTTCCCACTGTGGCTCAGCGTAATAAACCCGACTAGTATCCATGAGGACATGGATTCAATCCCTGGCCTTGCCCAGTGGGTTAAGAATGCAGCGTTGCCGTGAGCTGTGGCGTAGGGCGGCAGCTACAGCTCTGATTTGACCCTTAGCCTGGGAACCTCCATATGCCACGGGTGTGGCCCTAAAAAGAAAAAAAGTAAAAAAAATTACCTCTGAAGATTCAAAAAGGAAATCTAAAATAGATAACTAGGATAGTAAACTGAAACAAATTGTTATTTTGAGAGGTGGTATGGATTTAATGTAAGTAGATTAGGTAAATTCAGAAAGAATAGATCTTTAAGACTCTTAAGGGAAAATGAAATGTTGTAGGAGCACTTCCTAATCTCAGTTGACTCCAGGTGGGACATCCATACTCAGCCTTGAATCTTTTGTGATTTCTACTAGAAACTGAGTATTTATCTAGAGGGACCATGGCTCCAACCCCCAATAATCATTCTAATTTTCTTGAGTCCTACTTACATCTGTGGCCATCAGTTCTTCCTGATCATCAATGCTGGCCACACTGATCTCCCCTTGACTGATGAATGGGTAATCATATGGATTGGTAGTGATCAGAAGCATTTCTAAGTACATGGAACAGAACAAAGGGTAAGCAGAAGTATCCTCTTCATTAAAGTAAGAGATTTACAAACTGTAAGGCATTAGAATGGAAAAAGCCGTGATGTGTTATTGCTTAATGAAAAAGTAGTTTACAGAAGAGCATGTAATTGTGATTCCAGTTATTATATTTATGTTATCTATCTGTAAAGATAGATTTACAGAAAATAACTAGAATGATACTCATCCAAGTGTTCGTAGTGGTTATTTCATAGTGATAGGATTTGGAGGCATTGCTTTCAGTTTCCCTTTTGAATTTTTAAAATGAGCCCACATAAATTTTTACCAAACTTAAAAACCTATTTTCAAAATCAAGATAATGTATTCAATTGACAAAATTCTCTCCTGGAATAATGAGTTGGACCAAGCATTGATAGGTGCTGGTGCAATAACTCTGAAAAAGAATTATGACATTTCTTACCGATAAGTTCTGGTTTCTTGTTTGATGTGATCTGATAAAAAATATGATAGCTCCTTTCAGCCTTAAGCTGAAAAGTAACCCTAGACTTCTCCAGCAGATCTGGAAGGAAATAAATAACAGGAAAAGTGTAAAAATTCCTAAGAGATATTGTTTTCATTTTTGGTCAATATTATAGGTCATAAGAAACAAAATTGATTGTAAAGGATATCCAAGCACTTACATGTTTCAATATCGGCAGAAGCCAGTTTTCCTGTAGTGCCAAAGTGGATTCTAATGAATTTACCCTTGAGAGAAAAATTAGTATTACTACTTTGTTTTCAGATCATATCAAATCTTTGAGCAACTCTAAACACTTGAAGCGCTAACGTTTTTAATATTAAATCTGTCCAGAGACTATTTGTTTTGGGTAGAAAAAGATATCTCCTATTTTGTAGGTAAAATAATTTTATCTTTAATTTTAAAATTGTGAACAATCATAGGTAATGAAAGATAAGAAGTCAGATGTAGGGTCATATGTCTCTTTTTAGACAGAACTTGGATCCATGTTATTACATGCTGAGAGGAAAAGGAAAGAACCACGGTATGACATAATGGGAATGAAAAAGACTGAGTATGTATTCGCAAACATCCCATAAATTTTGACCAGTGAGCAGTGTCCATGCTAGTGTCCAAAAGACTTACAAAGCGAGAGGAGTTGTCATTCCTCACAGTCTTGGCGTTGCCAAAGGCCTCCAGCAGGGGGTTGGCACTGATAATTTGATCTTCCAGAGTCCCCTGCAAAGAAAGGCAAGAGCAGTGCTCCCATGTGGGGCTCCAGAGTGCCTGAGAACCCTGACAGTCTTGATTCTGACCGTGGCAATGAGGCCCACCTGCATTTTGCCAGAAGTAGGTTCCTCCTTCTTCTTCTCCCCAGTGACGGCAATTGTTGCAAAGTACTGAATGACACGCTTCGTGTTCACAGTCTTTCCTGCCCCGGATTCTCCACTGTCAAATAAAAACTTAGTCAGATGAGGTCCCAAAGCTGGCAGCTATTGCAATCATGAAAAGAAAGCAAAAATCTGCTTACGTGATCAGGATTGACTGATTCTCTCGGTCTACAGAAGAGAAATTATAGGCAATTAATACTGTTTTCTAATGTATTTGTAAATGGTAAGCAAGTAAAATGGCATGAACTTAGTATTTTTCAGATTTAGTATTTTTCAGTAATCCCCAGGGCTTGATGGTCCCTAGGCCAACCACCTTTTCCAGTACCCTCTCTCCTGTTCCTGGTGGCTCCCCTGATCCACTTGAGCATACAAATAGCTACACAGAAGCACCAGCACTTCTCTTTTTATACTCTACACTAAATAAATACCAAAGGTGGACTTGGATTTTCAGGTGGATTTAGATGACAAATGAGTAACATGTTTATTGTAGGCTTAAGAAGCAATGAAAAAAAAGGCATTAGAGATATTTTTAGTGTTTTGGAGAGGTAATAAACATAGTAAAGGTAGTAGCTTTGGAAGTAATCATGGCCTTAGTTATAGTTTTAGGGAAAGGTAAAAGTTCGTTTTCATGTTTATACTCTTCAAAGCAGAAATCTCTAAGCCCTTTCCCCCAGGTGTCATTGCACCTTAGATTTGTCAGCTGAGATGGTATTCTAGGAAGAAGATTCATGGTGTTACTGTTTTAATACCAGATACTATGTTTGGGTTGGTTCTAGGCAAAGGGCGATAGCATTTACGGGATTACCTCAAAGAGTGTGCTGAGATGGGTAGAGTCTCTTTCTCCTGTGGTCCTTCTCTAAAAAGATGCACGTACAAAGAGTTCAACTCACCAGTCAGCATGAATTGATAGGCGTTGTCAGAGATGGAGAAGATGTGGGGCGGGGCCTCCTGGCGCTTTTTGCCTCGGTAGGCTGTCACCACCTCAGCGTTATACACCGGCAGCCACTTGTAGGGGTTGACGGTGACACAGAAAAGGCCCGAGTAGGTCTATGCAAGGGAATAAGAAAGAATAATTTCCAAACACCGTTTCTGTTATTTGTGCAGTTCACTTACTACATGCATTTTAACTGCAAGGAACGCTTTAAGTGCTCTACATTTCTTCAAGGCATCAACATGAAAACTAGTTGAAAAGTTCAGCAAGATAGCAAAATCCTTGAGGCAAGGGACTACAGTTGAGACTTCTTGTTATTCCTCTTGGGATTTGTCACAGAGATTTTCACATCAACTTTGCAGGAGCTGCAAAGTTGCATTTTTTTTAATGTAGTATATAAGATGTTTTTTACTGCAGTTTAGACAATAGGCATGTATTTCCTTTGTATCATTAAGATAGTTAAAATTTATGAGAACCTAAGTACCCAACGAGGAGTTCCCGTCGTGGTGCAGTGGTTAACGAATCCGACTAAAAACCATGAGGTTGCGAGTTCGATCCCTGGCCTTGCTCAGTGGGTTGGGGATCCAGCGTTGCCGTGACCTGTGGTGTAGGTTGCAGATGTGGCTTGAATCCCGCGTTGCTGTGGCTGTGGCGAAGGCCGGCAGCTACAACTCCTGTTAGACCCCTAGCCTGGGAACCTCCATATGCCGCGTGTGCGGCCCTAGATAAGGCAAAAAGAGAAAAAAAAACAAAAAACAAAAGCTAAATACCGAACAGTATGGAATAGTTAGGTGAACTATGGCAAATATTCTTAAGATAGTATGATGCAAACATTTAAAAAGGTAAACATGAAGGTATGAAGCAATACTGGAGAAATAAGCATAAAATACTACTGAGTTATAAAGAAACAGAACACAAATAATGTAAATACATTATGATTACAACAGGGGAATTTCCAAAATCTTTGGCAACTGAGCCAGGATAGGCACCATCCAATCAGAATGGATACTGACTCTAAACACCAGGAACACAGGTGCAGGTGTTGTCCAACTGAATAGGAGCAGTGGCTGAACTATGCAAATATGTCAACCTAACATAATAAACTAGAAAATATTACTGAGTTGTATTACGTGCCAGGCCTCTGCAAGTTCCTAAGAATGAAACCTAAATGAGATGTTGTTCCTTGAGGGATTCCGGTGTGTGTAAGAGACATATGTGTAAATGATGGATGGTTGGAAAACATTGTCAGCGTTATTGCAGGGGCAGACACAACAGGATAGATCATCCAGCTCTTCCTGGGGAAGTTGGGAAGTTTTCATCAAAGAGCCATTCCACATAGAACGGACCAGAACACGGACATACAAATTGCTGTGATTTGGAGGGAGTGAAAATTGGTCTTCATAAACATTATTTTTAAGTGTTAAAACATAAGTTCATATTTTCCCTCTGGGTGATTGTCCAGCAGGAATGGGAAGAGGGGAGTTGTAGTCATGTAGCTTAGATATTATAAGAAGTAGCTGCTCCAATGTTCGTTTAAGGGATCTATGGCAAAGCCAGTCCATGTGGACAGTGGCCTTGCCTGCCTTTGGATGGGAAGACAGAGGATTAAATGCCCACCATTCGGTTGTGCCTTACAGTAGCAATCATGAACCTTTTAACTAGTTCCACTAGTGAAAGTGCAGGGGGTCTCTATGCCTAACCCATTTATACTAGAGTGGGCTGGCAGTAATAAAGACCACTTTGGCGGTGGGGGCCACTCACATAGATCATCCAGGCTGCGTAACGCTCTTTGAGGTTGTACAGCACAGCGGGCTCATGCAGGTGAGTCATCATGGCCATGTCCTCGATCTTGTCAAATTTGGGAGGATTCATGGGGAAGACTTGGTCATCTTTCACTGTCAGAGTCTGGTAAACAGGAAAGATAATCACTGATGTCAATCGAGTGGCCAGACAGAAACACTCAGTAGAATATGATCGGCTTCTGGGGCTCTACTCACCGCCCCTGCTTCTGTCTTCACTGTCACTTTCCCTCCTTCTCTGCTCTGGATAGTCCCTTTGACAAAGGATTCCTTGGGCTCAGCCACAAAGACTGATGTCTTGGCATCAAAGGGCCTATTCTGGGCCTCAATTCGCTCCTTTTCAGACTTTCGGAGATAAGGAGCAGCCTCCCCGAAAATGGCCATTTCCTGGTCTGAACTCATGGCTGCTGAACTCAGAGGTCCTAAAGGAGATGAAGCATTTCATTATACAGATTCTGGATGGTCATCTATGTCAATAAATCTCTATATTGAGGCTATTTCATGGGCCCAGTTGGAAATTATACCAGGCTGGTGCGCTGCATGCCAGGCTATAATTATTGAAACAAACATAATCCAGGGATTCAGGGGCATCAGGAATCACTGTGTCCCCAACGCTGTACTCAGGGCTGCACATCCACTATCTTCGTTCATCCTTTAAGACTGATATTCTAATCAGGGAGCTAGATTGTAACCTCACATGCTGCTAAGGAGCTTGTGAACTTGGGTTAGGCACTTAATCGTTCTGAACCTCAGTGTCTCCATCTTTAGAATAGTGATTATAGTATTGCTTTTCTTAAGTCACAACCCGTGAGATACAGTGAAGACCCTTTGGAAGAAAAAGTTAAAATAATGACTGAGAAAGCAATTTGAACTAGTTCAGCCTACTGTTGAGATATAAAAAGTCATTTATTATAATGTTAAGAGAATCCCATTTCTTGCCATATAATGTGAGAGAACTTTATGTCCTCCTTTAGATGTTCAACCAGCAGAGTTCACGTTCAATGGATTTTGGAGGGGGGATTATAATTTTGTTCACCCCCTGTTTTTAATTTGGGTGCTTATTCTCGAACATAATTTCTTTGCATATTAAGTTCAGTTAATCACTTCAATCCAGTTAAATTAATTGAGGATAAAAGCCACAGCAAACATTATTCCCATTCTTCCACATCGAAGGCTCCCTTTGCTATTCCACAAAGGACGCTCCATTCTGTGTTATCTGCAGGTTACCGGTGGCATCAGTACAATGAAAAGTTTGGCACACGATGCTACTACAGTCATTACGTGATCAAATTACTTGAACTTATTTTAATTAGCTATCCACCAGTCCCTCTCTTTAGAAATGCAGTGTGTAGTAGTGGGCAGATTAGTATCTTTACTATCTATGTAATAAAAATGTCACGGTGTTTTGGTTTCATATAGCACTCAGCATTGGGTAAGGTAAGTTTTTCAAAGTCTTTACAGAAGTAAAGGGAGCGTTTTCCTAGGTACTTCTTTTCTTATTTGTTAGTTATCGTGTTTACTAAATGAATTCTAAAAGCAGGACACACCGTTAGCAGATTTGAGATTTTGAGCAAGAGAATCTTAGTGGAGATATTTTTTCCTACGAAAACAAAATAATATTCAGTTGACAACTATTCCCTTGCTAAAATGTCATCCCACCAATGCCTGAGTCCTAAATAAGACTGTGTGCATTGTTCTAAAAGGCAAGTTCTCCCTCTCCGTCTTCAGCACCTTTCCTGAAATACAGTTAAGGTATTTACTGAGACAAGCACTTTCTCAAAGGTTGCTAAGTGGCACAGATCCATCCCCGAGGCTCTCACATTCTCCTCCACAGGGTTAGTCCAAAGCTTACCTTCTTAGCAAGTGAGAGGATGCAGCCTGGAAGTGAAACAGTTCTGTAAAAGAAAAGGGAAAAGTACCTGATTAGTTAACTAAACTAGAATCCCTTTTGCAGCAGTACTTGCTATTGCAAACAGAAAGCAACAAAAGTCACGGATGTCAAACATGCAAATCAGAAGGAGCAGTACCCCAACCAGCAGCTGCAGCAGACACTGGGCAGCGTGGCCTGTGTCCCTCTTGAAAGTCCAGTCCTGTTCCCACTTACCTTGGAGCTTTTTAAAGCAGGACGAGTCAGCTTCATTCCAAGGGCTCTTTTATATGGATAGCTATGGAAACAATGCAGCTGCCTGTTCTTTCTTAAGTCAAAAGGAATTGTTTGGCAAAAAAAGTCTTGGCAATCTTGCGTCCCCACATAATTCTCATTCATGTTAAGAATGGTTGGATATAATTAGAAATATTTTTCTTATTGAGTATGTGGATAAATCTCCTATGGATAATTTGAGAAGATCATCTGAAAGGAAGGTTCAGGCTGGTGGATAAAGGCAGTGGCTGGGCAGCCAGAATACCTGGCTTCTCTCACAAATTCCTCCTGGCCCTACTGGGCATGCCTTTCGGGCTTGTCTTGCATCACTTTTCATATTTAACAGATTAAATGATAGAAATAAAATACAGATATTTATTTTAATTTTGTCAGGGTTAATTTTCACCTGTTGATTCTTCCAGCCATGCAAAATTAAGCTAATGTGCCTTCAACAATTTAAAAAGACAGTTCTGTTTTTGTTCCAATATTCTGATAGCTTCGAGGATACCCT
>PVHT021183616.1:125843-137829 GCA_004024745.2 Catagonus wagneri
TGGTGTAAGAGACAAACTGTTACATTAAGACAGCTGTGAAGAAATGGGAGTCTGGTCTAGGAAGTTGGTGGTAGAAATGAAAAGAAAGGATGCTCAAAAACTGGCTAACTCGTGCTTTCTGAGGGAGGGGAAATCAGAGTTGGTAGCAGAGTGGAAGGGAGACTAAAATTTCACTCTATACCTTTTTGTATCTTTTGAATTTTGTGCTGGGTACATGTATCACTGCTTTAAAAATAAAAAATGGTGATTTGTCACAAGAGAATCTCTCTAAAAAATGTAACAAAAGAATGGATGTAATTGAAAGAAGTGTGACCACAGAATTAAAGAGGAGACGAAATTCAAGAGATAGTTCTCAGTGGTCACTTCCATCTCCTTTCTGTAGACTAGACTCCAACCCCATCGACCCACATGTTGAAGACTATGGGTGTTGATGTTGTTTTCTAGGAATTTGTTGGCTTTCGGGTTCAAACTTGGTCCCTTTGCACTAGCAACCCACAGGCATAAAGTCCCATCAATGGAAATCTGCACTTCCAAATGTCGTCATAGAATTTCCTGAGGATTTGATTTATAAAAAAAAAAAAAAGATAATTGGAGTTCCCCCTATGATGCTGTGGGTTAAGAATCCAACTGCAGCAACTCAGGTCACTGCAGAGGTATGAGTTTGATCCCTAGCCCAGTTCAGTGGGTTAAAGGATCCAGCATTGCCACAGCTGTGGTGTATGTTGCAGCTGCAGCTCAGATTCAACCCCTGGCCTGGAAACTTCATTACACCGTGGGTGTGGCCATTAAAAGAAGAAAGAGAAAAGAAAATGGCTAGCAAGAGGCCTCTGGGTGTCCTCACAATTCAAAGTTATTGAGAGAGATGGTGAAGATCATTCAAAAGCCATTTATAACTTGGTTTTGTCATGTATTACGTGGCTCTTTCTAGTATTTGCAGGTTGAGCTTTGAGATAATACATTATTTAGTCCTAATGTGAAATAGATGCGGGAGAAGGAAAGGTTGTATCTCTGAACGCTTGCGAGCACAGTTGTTCAGGAAGTTGCTGGAACTGTGCTGTGCTAAAATACAGGAATCCAAAGGCTGATTGTTTGTAAAGCATCCTATTAAGTGCTCAGGAGAGAGGAAGATGGGTGCCTAACACCTAGCAGTTCCCTAGCACAAAGCATGTGATCTGTGCCTTGTGAAGGGAGTTTGTTGAACTTTTATGGAGAAATTTGGGAGAATAACTAGCTACCTTAAGACTAAGCCAGTGTTTGTTTGTTTTCCTAATGACAAAAGTAATACGGATATTCTAGAAGTCTGGGGAAAAAAACAACAAAAGAATGAAAGTCAAGATAATTTGTTTCTTAATGGTGGATGGAGAAAAATGCGTTCACTTCTGCACATCTCACCATTCTCCTGCCAACTTGTATCAGGTTGATTTGATTATGCAACTAAGAGGTGTAATAAGTATGTATATGGTCTCTATTATTCTCCTGCTTATCAAAGAGTAGACATCAATTCATGTTAGTCAAATGATTAAAGAATAAATGAACATTATCTTGATAACACCACTAAGTACATAGCATTTTATAGCCTATAAACATCCTATAGGCATTATCTCACTTTTGGCTTTCAAAGCTCTGGGAGATGGATGGGGCAGATAAACTCATTTTATATTTGAAGAAACCATGATTCAGAGGGTGTGTGATATGGTTTCATAAGTGGAGTGGAACTCAAAGATTCCTCGCTCTGCTTGTCATTACTTTTAATGCCTAATGTATATAACGCTGATTGCTGTTCATTCCAGAATTGCTATCTTTTAGGCAGACTATTAGGATGTAAGTTAGTAAACTGCCAACCTTTACCAGACATCTTACAACAATCTGGGGAAGGTAGGATGATATACTCATATAAATTTATCGGTAGTTGTTCTGGAATGCAGACAGTTTGAACTGTGTACCTCCAGAGGGATGGGATGGAACAGTCATTCTCCCCAAGAGACCTTTGCTACTCTGGTCTCTCAGTCATCTTGAAGTTGGTACACTGATGTAACTGCACACACAGTTTTTAATGCAGAAATGGGATCTGGTGGAGGGATGAGGGAAGGCTTTCATAGAAGTGACATCTGAGATGGTTTGTGAAGAAATGGGTAGGGTTTGACAGGTGGAGATACAGGAAGAAAGAAATTCTAGGTGCAAGAATGGAAACACAACAAAGGCTGAAGTCTGTCTGAGGAAGAGGGAGTTGTCTGATAAGAGTAGAACAGATGTGTAAGGGAGATGTCTGGGGAGACAAACTGAGACCAGATGTGGCAGAAGAGATTTCCATAACTAACACTTTCAGAACAGAACGGCCCTAGACTACAAATGGGGCTGATCAGAGCACCTGCTGCAGGAGCTTTTTAAGCCTTTGCCCCCAGACCACTGACACTCCACCCCGCCCCAGTTTCCTTATTTTTCATTCAGTTCCACACTGTGATTGGCTTTCCATCCCCCATATCCACACTCACCATGAGAGCCTTTCACTCTGGGCTCCTCTTCCGCCCTTGATTTGGCCTTGATCTCTTCCCCTGGACCACACTTGATCATACTGTCAGGACACCTGACTCCTCACCCTCTCCTTGACCACGGTCCTTCCTCCCACTGAGGTCTCAAAGCTGGAAATAGCTGTGACTTTTGCGCAGCTCCTACACTGCCCTTCCAAGCCCACTCACAGCATGTGATGGCAAGGGGCCTTCAAGGTTAGACACAAGCATCTGACTTCAATAAAATAGATAGTTAGCCCCCAATGTGGGGTATTAACCAAAACAATACTCCGTGAATTTAGAATGCCTTACCACCGAGCACCAAAATCATCTCCCATGTGGTTTAAAATAAAATCTACCCAGTGTTTCTCTGAGAAAATTTTATTGTATTTGACTGTGATGAGATTTTTAAAGTCAATTTTTTAGAAATAGAAAAAGCATTCAATTAACTCAATATTGTTTTCCTTTGACCTAGTTGCAAGAGGAAAAACTCAATAAAATAATTTTTTTTCTGTTTTACCAATATAATCCTGCTTAAAAAAAAAAAGAAAATTTTAAAAAGAGCGAATTTAGGGTAGGAATGGAATTCTCATGGTCAAGGCAGGAAAGATTTTTTTGTTCTTTCTGGGAACTGGACATTTCAGGGAAAACCAAAATTGATTCAGCTTCCTCAAAACAGCTTCTTTTTTGCTTTTGGCTTGTCACAGTTAAGCAACTGGTCCATTGGTCAGGCGTTGATGAAAACAAGGCTGAGCTCCAAGGCTGAGGATTATTTTTAGGTCTCAAGGAAGAAGATTTTTTTGTTTGAAGTAAAGGGTGGTAATGTCATCCAAATGCTAGTCTGGTGCAGAAGCTGGCACTTGGCAGGACTGGGAGGGGCGGCCAAAGGCCGAGTGTCCAGAGACCTGACACTGTGGAGACCCTGTGGTTCTTCTGGCCTATCCGAATTTCCAATTCCTTGTCCCTTTTATAAACTTTCAGTGAACACAGGTAGTTGCTCTGTTCTGATCACCCCCATGGGAGGCTCGAGCCACACGTTCTGTATTCTTTCCCCTTAAGCAATAAGAATAAAAACGTTTAAAGCCCCTAGGTGTGTTGTATCCACATGGGAAAGTGTTCGCTGGCCAACCTCGAACAGTCCTCAAAGTAAAAATTATGTAAAGAAACAATGGATCGAAGATTAGATGCCTGTGTGTGTACACACACGTGGGCGCATCGTGTGCCCAACATGCATCCATGTGCTGAATTAAAAGTGCCCTGTGCAGTTTGGAGAAAGGCAGGAATGACAGAGCTGCCCGTCTTTGTATGGACACCTCAGGCTTACCATGAGGTAGCTGGGGGTTTAAATGGCCCCTGTCCCCTAAGGTCTTACTAGAACAAATGATTCTAAATTAGCACTCAGGAAAATCAATAAGTTACATGAAATAAGGAAACTGAACTTCTAGAAATTGTCTTCAGTTGAACCTTGTGATGGTTGAGGTATTCAGAACCCATGGGCAAAGACTTACGAGCAAAAATTCTTTATCTGTAACAGTCTCTAGTAGTCTGGGAACGTTCTTCCAAAGGTACAATAAACCAGCTTTACTCAAAAGGTGTCCTTAGGACTATTAGTCCAGCAAGACTGGTGGGAAAGGGATTTGGTGATCACAGACCTGGGGCACTCTGCTCTCCATGTGCTTGTCCTAAGGAGTGGCCGTGCTGCACAGTGGCACGATAAAGGGCCTTGGCATAAGTCGGACTTTATTGTTCTAAGGTTTTCATGTACCTTTTTAACCATGGGACTTTTTCTCTTTCCCACTTTGTAGTTGTACCACACTGCTAAACGCGGAAAGTACTAACACAACATATAGCTGTTCCTGAACTTGATTTTTCTGTTTATAAGTCATTAATTATATCAGAGGTAATTAAAGAGGAGTCTCTGAACCAGCTGCTATATGTGGTCAGTGTCACCTGGGAGCATATTAGAAATGCAGGTTTGGGGGCCTCACCTGAGACCTACTGAGTCAGAATCTCTGCAGGTGGGGCCCAGGAATCTATGTTTTCATTAGCTCTCTATGGGATTTTTTTTTTTTTTTTAGGGCCACAGCCATGGCATATGGAGGTTCCCAGGCTAGGGGTCCAGTTGGCGCTACGGTTGTGGTGTACACAGCCACAGCAACATCACATCCGAGCCATGTCTGTGACCTACACCACAGCTCATGGCAACGCTGGATCCTTCATCCACTGAGCAAGGCCAGGGATCGAACCCGCAACCTCATGGTTCCTAGTTGGATTCGTTTCCACTGCGCCACAATGGGAACTCTGTGGGATTCTTATCTGAACCCCAGTGCAGCTGTTGAGTCAGAACTGAGGCTGACAATTGCATGTCTTAGATGACAATCGATCTGCCAGACCTTGTGGAATCTCTTCTTGGTTTTCAAGCCCCCACTCGACCAAGGCAAACTTAATTTACTTTTATTTCCAACTCTGCACTCTGCTGTCTTCTGTGCTTACTCTGCTTCTCCTTACTGTCTTCACCTGTTTTTGTGCCATAGACCCCTTCTAGAATAATCTTTCAAATAATCTTTCTTACGACACATGTAAGATTTCAAAAGAAACCAAGTTATACCGAAATACAGTTAACAAAATATTTTAAAAGCTGTGTTGATAAAAGAAGCAAATATATTTGCACTTCGTTTATGATCTAGAGGCAGATCTGTAACTTATAATTTGGAACAGTGATGTCTGTAAAAAATGTTTTGAAATACCTACAACTACTGAAATATGATATGAAAATACTTGTAGGAGTTCCCATCGTGGCTCAGTGGTTAACGAATCCGACTAGGAACCATGAGGTTGTGGGTTCAATCCCTGGCCTTGCTCAGTAGGTTAAGGATCCGGTGTTGCCGTGAGCTGTGGTGTAGCGTCCATGGCTTGGATCTGGCATTGCTGTGGCTCTGGCGTAGGCCGGCGGCTGCAGCTCCGATTAGACCCCTAGCCTGGGAACCTCCATATGCCGCAGGTGTGGCCCTATAAAGACAAAAATAAATAAATAAAATAAAATAAAATAAAATAAAGATAATTTGGGAGTTCCTGTAGTGGCTCAGCTGTAACAAACCCTACTAGCATCCATGAAGACACGGATTCCATCCCCGGCCTTGCTCAATGGGTTAAGGATCTGGCATTGCTGTGAGCTGTGGTGTAGGTCACAGCCTAAGTTCGGATCCCGAGTTGCTTTGGCTGTGGCATAGGCTGGGAGCTACAGCTGCAGTTCGACCCCATAGCCTGGGAAATTACATGTGTTGCAGGTGTGGCCCTAAAAAGACAAAAAAAAAAAAATAGTGACAGTGTGAGGGTTGTGTGATCAGCTTATGCACAATTCTCTGACTGGTTAATGGTGAGTTAACAGGGTGGTGTTTTAGGAAATCTCAATTATCAACCCTTTGGTTTCAGCCTCTCTGGGGTCTGTGTGCTAGTGGTGAGCAGTTTTCATGTGATGGGAGTCTGATTTCCATAAAAACACCTCAAGGATATGGTTCAGGATATTATCTACTGTAGCACTTCGGGAGGAGGTAAGGTTCCTTGACTTTGTTTTATGGCTAAACTATTATTATTTTGTCATGCTTGATTGTTTTGGTTTTTACCCTTCTCTGATTAAATTTGCTCTTTGAAACTCTGGGAAAGCTGAGGAGGCTAAAGCTTTTCTACAAACTAGAGGCGGGGACACTGAGTGGGAAGGTCCCCCCCAACCCCCGGAAGGCCCTCAGGGGCCTTTGTTTCAAGCTCTCTGGGGTTTTCTGATCTTCTTGATGGCAGTGAGCGTGATATGAGCTCTTACACACTGCTTCTGGAAAGCAGTGTCATTTCCAGAAGACCGTGATTGACATCTGAATAAAAGCTTTTCAGAAAGTGTACTTTGCTCTGTAAATAGTATGTCACTATTGTGTTGATCCTATTATGTGTAGATCGTGTCTAAGAGCCATCAGGGAATGCTGAAGGGTATTCCCACTCTCCAAGAGCTCAGAGCCCAGGATTGGAGACAGAAGACAGCTAAGATCCCTCCTCCTACTCATTAGTGCCTGACAGAGCCCTTATCCAGTGTTTCTCTTTTTAATTTCTCTATTCGCTTATTTGTGAGTTTATTGTCTCTTCCCATCACTAGAGCATAAGCTACAAGAATCTCATCCACCGGAGTTCCCTTCGTGGCTCAGTGGTTAACGAATCCGACTAAGAACCATGAGGTTGCGGGTTCGATCCCTGGCCTTGCTCAGTGGGTTAAGGATCCGGCGTTGCCGTGAGCTGTGGTGTAGTCTGCAGATGTGGCTCGGATCCCGCGTTGCTGTGGCTGTGGTGTAGGTCGGCGGCTACAGCTCCTGTTAGACCCCTAGCCTGGGAGCCTCCATATGCCGCGAGTGCGGCTCTACATAAAGGCAAAAAGACCAAAAAAAAAAATCTCATCCACCAATTTATCTTGCCAGCAGTTAGGCTATTTCCTGGAGCCTGGTGGACACAATAACTATTTTCTTTTCTTTTTCTTTTTTCTTTTCCTTTTCCTTTCCCTTTCTCTTCCTTTCCCTTTCCCTTTTCCTCTCTTTTCTTTCTTTCTTTTGTCTTTTTAGGGCCATACCTGCGGCATATGGAAGTTCCCAGGCTAGGGGTCAAATCAGAGATACAGCTGCCAGCCTACACCACATTCACAACAACTCAGGATCCGGGCTGCATCTGCAGCCTACACCACAGCTCAGGGCAACACCGGATTCCCAACGCACTGAGCGAGGCCAGGGATCCAACTCATATCCTCATGGGTAGTCGCATTCATCTGCGCTGTGCCACAACGGGAACTCCCACAATAACTATTTCCTAAATGCTGATAAAGAAGATATAAAGTTAAAGGTGTGAGCTACCGCTTTTCAAGTGTTAGAATCCACGTTTGGGTCTTTATTTTCACCAAGCTCTGGATTCACATGACTCTGCGAAAATTTACTGCCCCATGTAGCCTTGACCACATTTGCTTAACTTCTGATAGCTTCTCTTGCTTCCTTCACTGTAATACTGTGAGGAAAATGAGGGACGTAATGCAGATTAGGCATTTAGCATGGTGCATGACAACTATTAGTTGTTATGGAAACAGAACATTTTAAGCCTTGTCTTCTTTAATTCATTCAATTCTTGCTAGAAATTATAACTGAAGACAGAAACTATAGACTTGGGGTGGCGGTTTTAAAAGAAAACTTGAAGGGATGGAGGGCTATGAGAAAATGAGCTCTCACCTAGCTATCATATGTTGTCAGAAGAAAAAGACAAACACGTCTCTACAAACACGTAAAATTTAACGTAAATCAGTAGTCCCTCGGCTTTGTCCACCCTTACATTTAACTTCTCTCTAAGTCTCTTAGTTAAGATGAGCAAAGAGATTTCCTGTAATGTTAAAAAATGTTTACTGGTTCCAAGGATTGTTGACTCATAATTGTGAAGCCATGAATGTTTTTATAAGAAACGATATATATTATATTACAAAAATTCTTTTTCTTGGTGCAGCCACTGTGGGAAATGGTACAGAGTTTCCTGAAAAAAACTGAAAATATAGTTGCCATATGATCCAGCAATCCCATTGCTGGGCATATATCTGGAAATGGTGAAAACTCTAATTCAGAAAGATACATATAGAGATCCCTGGTGGCTCAGAGGGTTAAGGACCTGGCATTGTCACCGATGTGGCTTGAGTTGTAGCTATGGCACAGGTTCAGCCCCTGATCCTGGAATTTCTACATGCTGCAGCCGTGGCCAAAAAAATAGAAAAGAAAAAAATACATGCACTCCCTATATTCACTGCAGCACTATTTGCGATAGCCAAGAAACAGAAACATGTCCATCAACAGATAAATGGATAAAGAAGATGTGGTATACACACACACACACACACACACACACACACACACACACACAGTGGAGTATTACTCAGCCATAAAAAATGAAATAATGCCATTTGCAGCAACCTGGATGGCCTAGAGATTATCATTAAATGAAGTATAAGAGCAAGACAAATATCATATTCCACTTATATGTGGAATCTTAAAAAAATGCAACATTGTAAATAAACTATACTCAATAAAATCAAAAGGAAAAACATTTTTTTCTTGTCATTGTAAAAAGCTGAGTGAACTCAAAGTGGTGAACTGTGTCATAAGGAGATAATTTTACTCAATAACCTTGTGATAACTAAATTCACCATGACTTCCAAATTTGGCTCCAGTTAGTCCAGCAATATTAAAGAACTTCAAGATTGGGAACTCAGCTGTAGGAATTCCCTCTGGTAGCAAAGTGTTTTACACATAAAATCAAAGTGACTAAGAATAATTTCAAAACACAAGGCAGGACTTAATTTACCTTGAGAGAATAATGGTTTATTCTGTTGAAGTAATTTTGAATTCTAGTCTTATTATTTGAGGCTCCAACAATTCTAACAAAAGAAGTTTTTATGTGTGTGCATAATTAGATGTGTTATATAATCACTAAATAGCATTTTTTCAGAACATGTTTTTCTGTTTCTTTCCATTGCTGAGAGGAGATGGGTCTTTCTGTGTGTTTTTCCAAAGAAGCCACAAAGTTCCCTCTGTGTGTTCTGTGAAGGGTTACTCCTGGTGGTGCAGGTGCCTCCTCTGTGACAGGAACCCCACCTGGGACGTCAGGGGACCTGGTGAGAGAATTGTCATCAGATCATGAAACTCTCCAGGCTTCTAGCTTCTTGCCTGTAAAGTCAGGATGATAACACCTGTGCTGCTTTAAGGATCAGCTACAAAGTCGTGTACAGAGGGTTTGTAAATGGCAAGGCCTGTGTAGCATTATGTTTACATATGTGTGCATGGGCACGTATATGTGTATGTACAGATAACGTGAAAGTTATTTCTGCTGACGTTCTTTAATCGTTTGCTTTTCCAAATCCCTCTGGAGATGTTCATTGGGGGATTTCTGTGTGGTAACTTGTTGTTTGTTCTCTAAGCCTCAGTGAGTAACACTGAATATGACTGGCCCTCATCTTTAAGAGCACAAGATAGAGCACTCTTCTCTCAGTTTACCACTATCTTGGTTTTCCTTCTCTTTCTTTTCTTGTGGAAAGTGCTGGGAAATGCAAATCAGTAAACACTTACTAGCCCTGGATCTTCACTGGAAGAGTCTCCTTATTCCTCGACAACCACTTCTTGCTGGGAAACCGGGCCTTGGATGGCAGAAGGACAGGTCTGGCCTGAGTCCAGAGCCCTGCTAACCAGGAGGGATCTGGCCGTCACTTAGCACAAATGTCCCTTCGCTTGTGACAGCCTCCTGCAGACTTGATGAGACTGTCCCCGGACTCCCAAGGCCCTTCTTGCAGACCTCTGCCTCCTGCAGCTACATGCTGGTGAAGCTAGTTAGAGTTTAAATACTGGATTGCACTGTGGAGTGATGCACTTTAAAATTAAGAACGCGGAGTGAGAAGTGAACATCCTCCTCCCCTCCGTACCCTCTCCCCCGTTCGCAGATGGGGCATGCCCTCCGGATCAGTTGTTCCGCAGCTTCAATATAAAGAAATCTCTCTGTATGTTTTGCTCTGCATTTTCACGTCAGAGCCTGTGTCAATACACTGGTTGAATATATATCATCCAGCTTCTGATGGACATTTCTTTCTTTTGCTGTCTTCTTTCTAGCTCTCTCCCTTTGCTGTTACAAATGACATTCCAGCATTCTTGTACACACGGCCCCCCCCCCATGCACACAGATTTCTGAAGAGCACTTATAATCTTGTTTTATACAGTTCTTGAATGTAGCTAAATTTCATTTTTATACATAATGTGATATAATTACTTTGAAACGAACAGAAATCCATTTAACCCCAACCGTTTATTAAATAGTCTGTCTTGTTTCTGTTGGTTTAAAACATTAACTTGGAGTTCCTGTTACGGCTCAGCAGTAACAACCCTGACTAGTAACCATGTGGATGTAAGTTTGATCCTTGGCCCCACTCAGTGGGTTAAGGATCCCGCATTGCTGTGTCTGCGGTGCAGGCCAGCAGCTGTGGCTCCGATTCGCCCCCTAGCCTGTGAACTTCCATATGTCACAGGTGTGCCCTAAAAAAAAAAAATGTTAATTTTATCCTAAGCTAAACTTGCATGTATACCTGGATCCTTCCAGTAATTTACTTGTCTTCCACAGATCTGTTTGTCTGAACTAACTATACATATCATTGAATGTCATACGATAATCCTACAGGATGTTTTCAGATCTGGTAGGACAGGTCTTCTAACACTGTTGGCAAAATGCTGTCATTATCCTTGCTTAATTTTTTTTCTTCTGGCTGAGCTTTGGTATTAGCTTGTCAGGTTTCATTTTTTAAATTACACTGGAAATTTTAAAAAATAAGCATATAGTAAAACTAACTTTCGGGGGGAATGACACATGTGTAAATTTGTGTGGGCATCAGCACAGCCAGGATACACAACAGTCTCGTCCCTCTTTTGTGGGCACACCCTCTTCCAGCCTCCCCCTAGCAGTCACTGCCTAGTCTTTGTCACTATACCTTTGTCTTTTTGAGGATGTGGTATAGATGGAACCATCGGGTATGTAGCCTTCTGAAACTGCTCTTTGACTCAGCACAGGGCCTTTGAAATTCACCCAAGTTCTTGAGTTTGTTCCTGTTACTCTAAGTAGTATTCCATGGCATGGATGTTTCACAGCTTATTCATTCTCCTCTGCTGAAGGTCGTTTAGGTGGTTTGCAGTTTGAGGCCACTAGGAATAGAGCTGTCTTAAACATTCATGAACAGATTTTTGTGTGAATGTAAAGTTTCAGTTTTCTTGGCTACACACCAAGCATTGGGGTTGCTGGCTTGCATGGTGAGTTTATGCTTAATTGTAAAAACAGCCAAACTCTTTTCCAGAGCAGCAGTTCTATTTTGCGTTCCCACCAGCAATGTATGAGAATTCCTGTTTCTCCATATCCTCATCAGCACTTGGTATTGTTAGCACTTTTTATTTTAGTCATCCTGTTTGGTGTGTAATGGTATCTCATCATGGTTTTAGTTTGTATTTCCCTAGTGATTAGTGATGTTAAACATCTTTTCATGTGCATAATTGGCATCCTCATATCCTCTTTGGTGAAAATGTCTGTTTAAATCTTTTGCCCATTTAAAAATGGGTTGTTTTCTTATTACTGAGTTTTAAGAGTCCTTTAAATATTCTGCATACAAATCCTTTGTTGGCAAGGGTGGATTCATGGGAGTGTGACCTGTGTAACCATCTAAGGCCCACACGCAGAAGGGCCCCATGCTTCATTTAATCTTCTGCTATTGCAGTCTTGAAATTCTTAATAAGTTTTCAACAAAGGATCCCACATTTTCAGTCCTTAGTGAGCCCTATAAATTATATAGCTGGGGAGTTCCCATCGTGGCGCAGTGGAAACAAATCCAACTAGGAACCATGAGGTTGCGGGTTCGCTCCCTGGCCTCGCTCAGTGGGTTAAAGATCCGG
>PVHT021183616.1:138829-194116 GCA_004024745.2 Catagonus wagneri
ACAGTCACCCCTATTTTCCCAGGAGATCCTCCAAGAATTGCAGTCAGGTTCCACCCGGATTCCTATGGAGACTGCTTTGCCCTGGGACCCAGTGCACGTGAAAGTCTGCGTGTGCCTTTCAAGGATGGGGTCTCTGTTTCCCCCAGTCCTGTGGAGCTCCTGCACACAAGCCCCGCTGGCCTTCAATGCCAGATGCTCCTGGGGCTCTTTCTCCCTGTGCCCGATCCCCAGACGTGGGGTTTTGATGTGGAACTCAGAACTCTGTCCTGTAGCTAAGTCTCTGTGCTGCAGTTACTTTCCAGTCTGTGGAGCTTCCCACCCAGGAGGTATGGGGTTGCTTCTGTCGCATAATCGCCCCTCCTACCTCCTGATGTGGTCTCCTCTTTGTCTTCTGGGGTAGAATATCTTTTTTGGAAGTTTGGTTGAAGGCTGCTCGGCATTTGGTTGTAGTTTTGCTGTTTTTCGGGAGAGAAGTTGAGCTCCAGTCCTTCTATTCCACCATCTTAATCCAATCTCCCCTTTTTTTTTTTTTTTTGTTAATGGATTGTGCTTTTGGTATCATGACTGAGATCCGTCTGATCACAAAAATTTTCTCTTCTGTTATCTGGTAAATGTGTTACCATGTTATGTTTTACATTAAGATATATTTCAGTTCATTTTTGTATAGTATATGCAATTTAGGTTTTGCATTGGAACTTTGGCAGTATATTAAAATTATAGATTAATTTAGAAAGCACTGACATCTTTATAATGTAGCATCTTTACATCCAAGAACAAAATAATGTTTTTTAAATTACTCAAGTCTTTTGTGCCCTGTAAAGTTTTATAGTATTATTCATATGCATCTTGCTCATTTTTAGTAGTTTGTTACTAGATGCTTTGGAGGTTTTTTTGGTACTTGAATGAGATTTGCTTCCCATTCTATTTTCTAATTCACTTATAGTTGATCAATATAGCTGAAAAGAGAGCTGTTGTTTTTGTGTGTTGATCTTGTCACATCTTAATAAACGGTCTTACTAACTGCTCTGGCAAGTTCCCAAAGAGACAATTGCTTCTCTCTCATTTCCTGTCTTTCCACTTTGTAAACTGGGGCTGGGAGTGGGATTGGCTGTTGGTCCCGTGACTTCTGCTGCAGTGGCAAATGCTGGCCAGTGACACGAGGGTCAGGGACTGGCCTCAGTTTGTTGTGAGAAGCTTAATATCCTCATTCTTGAGTATGGGGTTTAAGAATGAAATGCATCAGACAAACAGTAAACGCATTTTATCAGTTTACATTTATTCAGCTCACATAAAAGACTAGTTAAGTGACATTTACTTTTAAAAATGTGTTTTATTTTTCTCACATAACAAGGAATCTGGAGGTAGGCCATTACTAGTGCTGGTTCGGTGTTTCAGTAATACCACTGGGAATCTCTTTTCTCTTAGACTTTTTTACAAAATAAACTTTTTACTTTAGAATAATTTTAGATTCACAGGAAAATCACAAAGACAGTACAAAAAGTTCTCATATACCCTTCACTTGGTTTCTCGTAGCATTAACATCTCATATAACTAAAGTCAAAAGTAAGAAATTGGTATATTACTATTAACTAAGGTACAGACTTTTTTTGGAGTTTCATCGGTTTCCCCACAGATAGATTTGTCCTGTTCCAGAATCCAGTTCAGGGTACCACATTGCATTTAGGCTTCATGTCTCCTTAGGATTCTCTTGTCTGTGATGGTTTCTTCACTTCTTTTTCATGACTTTGACACTTTTTAAAGAATACTAGTCAGTTTGTAGAATGTTCCTCCATATGTTTTGGCTGATGTTTTCATCGTACGTAGCTTGGCATTGTGTGTTTGGGGGAAGAATGCCACAGAGTGGGTGGGCCTTTCTCATTGCATCACATTGGGGGGAGCACGTGATAACAACATGACTAATCCCTGGTTAAGTTAACCTTGTGAAAGTCTGTGATCATGGCGAACTTGATCACAGAAGTAGTTCTGCCAAATCTTTCAGTCTTTTTTTTATGGAGGATTTGAGACATATGCTGAAGTAGAGAGAAGATGCGTGTATGTCTCGCTTCAACAGTTATCTATTTACGATTGATCTTGTTTCATCTACACCTGTACCCATTTTCCCAGCAGCCTCCACTGGGCTTTTTTGAAGCAACTTATAGATATCACAATATTAATCTATAAATATCTCAGTGTGGCTCACTGAAAGATAAGGACTTCCAGAAAAATAGCCACAATATCATGAACCTTCATTAAAAACTTAACTATGATTTCAGAGATATTTCTGTTTTCCCACTCTGTCCTCCTTGGTCTCTTATTCTTTATCCTTGCTGTTTAACAGTTCCAAGAGATCTTCAGCCATCCCATCAAAGTTCAAGGCAAGATCCTGGGAGGCAGAGTAGCAAGAAGCCTGCTTTCTCAGATCCCTCCTTCCTTCCCTTCCTCACTGCAGCAGGCCTCCAAATGTGTTTCGTTGTACAGAACTGTGTCATGTGGCTGACACTAGAAACAAGGGAAGTTGGAAAAGCTAGTGTTTGGCTTTCTAACCTCTGTAATAAAGGATGACTTGAAATAATAAGATTGGGAATAGTTGTTAGTATCTTTCACACTAATTTCGGGAAGAGAAAATTTTCACTTGGCCCCTCTCTTCCTTCTGGGAAACTAGTCATTAGGACTGGATGAGGACAGAGTGGAGTTGACAGCAAATTCTTGAACAGCTGAGCTTCTGAGCTGTGGCCAGTATCATGGGTCCCCTGTCCCTTCAGACTGGGACCTGGCTGAGCCTGTCTGGGGAGGGTGGAGCCCCAGGTGTGGATCCTGGAGCCACGTGGGGCTAAAACTAGGCAATCATTTTAATTTGTCTTCAAACTACTCAAAGAAGATATTAAAAGAGTGTCATTTCGTAAGATATAAAATTGGGGCATTTCTAGATTACTGAGTAGGCTAATAAGTATGTGCACTACCAAAGTAGGGAGTCTGTGAGACTAGTTTAATTTTGATGACTTTAGCAAGAATTTTGCAAAAAAAAAAAAAAAATTGAAGGAGTAGTTCCCACTGTGGCGCAGTGGGAATATTAACATTCTGGCTTATCTCTGTGGAGGTGTCAGTTCAATCCCGGGCCTGATGCAGTGGGTTAAGGATCCTGCTGCAGCTGTGGCATAGGTTACAGCTGCAGCTCAGATTCAGTCCCTCACCCAGGAACTTGCATATGTTGTGGATACAGCCAAAAAAGAAAAAAAAAATTAGGGAGTTCCCTTTGTGGCTCAGCAGTTAATGAACCTGACTAGTATCCATGAGGATACAGGTTCAATCCCTGGCCTCACTCAGTGGGTTAGGATCCAGTGTTGCCATGAGCTGTGGCGTCACAGATGCAGCTCAGATCTGGCTTTGCTGTGGCTATGGCCTAGGCCAGCAGCTGTAGCTCCGATTTGACCCTTAGCCTGGAAACTTCCATATGCTGCAGGAAGGAAAAATAATTAGAAGCTACTAAATTTCAATGAATCTAAGGTGTACCATTATTTTATGTACTTCTAGGAAAGAAAACATGCAGTCAACAAACTATGATCTGCCATTGATTCTAAGGCACATCCTGGCTTTAGAAATGTTAAAATGTGGAAAAATGTGTCTTAGTATTAAGGAATATGGTATTTTAATTACACAAGTAAGTTTTGGGTTTTATATCACAATGTTTAAACTTTCAATGTAATCTAATTTATGTATAAACATTTGTAACCACCACTGAGATTAAGGTACAACATTTTGTGACCATCTCAGAAAGTTTCTTTGTGTGCTTGCCCCATCAATCCCAACAGCAAAGGTGACTGCTTTCTGATTTTTTTTTTTTTTACTGCAATTACTTCTGTCTGTTCTGGGACTTCATATAAATGGAATCCTTCAGTTTGTATTCTTTTGTGTCTGGCATCTTAATTCAGCATAATGTTTTTGGGATTTATCCGTCAATGTGAAATTATAACAGTTGTTTATCCATTCTCCTGTTGATGAACATTTGGGTTGTTTGTTTTACTAGTGTAGATAAAGCTTCTATGAGCATATGCGTAAAATTCTCTGTACCCACTTATATCTTTATTTCTTTTAGGTGACTACCTAGAGTGGAATTACTGTATCATAGGGTGGTGTATGTTTAACTTCATAATAAAGTGCCAAACGGCTTTTCAAGGTAGTTTTTACCATTTTATAGTTTCACCTGCAAGATATGAAAGCTCTGATTTCTCCATATCCCCCTAACACTAGAAATTGTTAATCTTTTAAAATTTAGCTAAATAGTAAATGTAAGAGGTATCTCATTGCAGTTTTAATTTGCATTTCCTTGATGATTAATAAGCTGAGTATATTTTCATGTGTTTATTGACTACTTGGACATCTTTTGGGAAGGTCTCCTTCAAATCTTTTGTCTATTTTTTAAAAATTGAGGGTTTTTTTTTCTTACTGAATTGTAGAAATTCTTTGTTGCTGTGAGTTAAGTTTTATTTGGGGCAAGATGAAGACTTAAGCCAGGGAAGCAGCATCTTAAGAAACGCTGAGAAAGCTGTTCCAAGGAGTCCCGGGGAAGGAGGTGGGCAGGATATACAGGAGTTTTGCAACAAAGGGCAGGTAGTAGAAACAAAAGGTTAGTGTTACTAATAGAAAAGTAGATATTTCAAGTTAAGGAATTTAGCACTTTTCTATGTATGAGAAGATGCAAAGGTCTGGGCTCACTGAAATCATTCCTTTGATATGCACCTCAGCTGTCTGGGGCCAATATCCTGTGCTTTTCACATCTGGATGGCCCATGGTCAGGTTTATATATTCTAGGTTCTGAGTTTTCAGATACATGTTTTGCAAGGAACGATCACTTAAAAGAAGGAAAACCATTACAGCCAAAACAAATTGTGAAACTGAAGTCAAACTAACATTTACAGAGGCTACCAGTTACTAGGCTCTTCCTGGACAATTTTCCTCTCGTCCTCACTATGCGGGGGAAGAATTACTTTCTTGACTTTTGCCCTGTGGTCCTGGAACCCAGAAAAGTTGAGTAATTTCCTCAGTGATCTCCAGCTTGTAAGGGCAGAGCTGGGATTCAGAGTTCTTTGTGAATCCTTCTTTAAGAATACTTCTTAGGAGTTACCTTTGTGGTGCAGCGGAAACGAATCCAGGTAGGAGCCATGAGGTTGAAAGTTTGATCGCTGGCAACGCGCAGTGGGTTAAGGATACGTTGCCGTGACCTGTGGTGTAGGTTGCAGACACGGCTCAGATTCTGCGTTGCTGTGGCTGTGGTGAAGGCCGGCAGCTACAGTTCCAATTTGTCTCCTAGCCTGGGAACCTCCTGTGGGTGCGGCCCTAGAAAGAAAAAAAAAGCAAAACAAAACAAGAATACTTCTTAAAAATGAGTACACATATTGGGTGGCTTCTATTTCCCATTTTATATTGAATTATATAGAAGGGACATTTAGTTTTCTCACTGTTCGGACCTCCAGATTCTTTTCCTGTCCCTGAATTTGGGCTAGTATTCTTCATAGAATCAGATTGTGGGCAACAGTGGATTGATAAAAATCAGCAATGATTCAGAATAAGGAGAGCCAAGGAAAAAAATGGAATCTCAAGCAAGCTGTAAAGACAGTTTATATGCAGAGAGTGCTGAGGAAGGAGGTCAGGATGAAAGAGCAAGTTAAAGCCAGGTCACAAGTTGGAAGCCATCAAGTCTCTAAAAGCTGGAGATCAAAACAGAGCAAGACTATAGTCAGGAGAACCAGATGCCCCAGGGATAAAAAGACCATGAAATTCATAAGACTCCTTCCTAAAGCATACGGTTTTCTTGCTATAACAGCACCAACCATAAGTCTTCCAAAATGTGACTATCCCAGATCCGGAAGCTCATGGGCTCCATTAGTTAAAGAACTTGCTGTACCTGGCAGGAGTACAGGAACATGGATGCCGATGAAAACTTGTAGCCTTATTTAGTAGGGACTTGAGTTACAGAGATGCAAATCAAACTAATGCAGACAAACAAAAGATGCGTTGGTCTGTATTATTCAGAAATTCAAGGGAGTGCATCTGGCTTCAGGCCCGGTTCAATTTGGGGATTGAAATGATGCCTCCAGGAGTGTCTCTTTTTCTCCATTTCTTGGCTATGCTTTTCTCTGTTTTGGCTTCCTATCTATTCAGTCCCCCTTTCTGGGGTGGGATATGTAGGCAGCGGGCAGCTCGAGGTTTCATTGTCCCTCTGATGAGAGAGCTCAGAGGAAAAAGAATGCCTTTTCCCAGGAGTCTCAGCACCAATTCTGATTGTCTGGCTCATGTCACCTTTTCTTCCTTAAGGTGACCATATAATGCATGAGGTTCTTAGTTAAAACTTAACTTCAGAGTTCCTGCTGTGACGCAGCAGGTTAAGGATCCAGCATTGTTTCTGTGACAGCACAGATTTGATCCCTGGCCTGATGCAGTGGATGAAGGATCCTATGTTGCCACTGCTGTGGTATAGGTTGAAGCTGTGGCTCAGATTTGATCCCTGAAAGTTCCCTGGGAACTTCCATATGACACAGGTGCAGCTGAAAAAGAAAAACTTTATTTCAGAAAAATAAAGAATAATTTTTAAAGTATTTTTAAAATCCTGTGCAATATTTGAGACCTGCTTCTACTAAGCACTTAATCTTTTATTTATCTGAAATTCAAACTTAGCATTTCGTATTTTTATTTGCTAAAACTTGGCAACCCTATCCCTGCCCGCTGTCACTTGTGACCAGGGGGATGCTGGACTCCTTAGTCCTGGGAGTGGAGTTAGTTACTGAATCGTGTGGATCAAGAGTGAAGGAGGCTAATGGCCTAAAGAGACTGTGGGCGGATAAAAAACTGGTGTCCACTATACCTCCTCTTCCTTCTTGCACTCCCAGTTATGTATGACTTTACCAGGACGCTCATCTCACATTAAAACTAAAATCATCCAAGTTCCCTTGGTGGCTCAGTGGAAGCAAATCTGACTAGTATCCATGAGGACGTAGGTTTGATCCCTGGCCTTGCTCAGCTGGTTAAGGATCTGGTGTTCGCAAGCTGTGGTGTAGGTCACAGACGCGGCTTGGATCTGGTGTTGCTGTGGCTGCAGTGTAGGCTGGCAGCTACAGCTCCAATTGGACCCCTAGCCTGGGAACTTCCATATGCCGTGTGTTTGGTCCTAAAAAGACAAAAACAAAAGCCAAAAATCATTACCTTTACTTTCTCTTTTCTTTCTTTTTTGGTAAAACTGCCAATTACTAACAACCAGTGTCACCATTCCTCTGACTCCTAAGTTACAGAATTTTAAAGTTTGGTGTTCTTCATTTCTTGATTCACCTTCATACCTAAATCCATAGCTAGAAAGTCCGTCAACTACTCATCCCTGCCTTACCAAAGAGAGTCTTGCATTGCTGTATCGACTCGGTTAGAGCCCAGTCCCCTCTGCAGTCAGTACAAACCTGGGAATTCAGATGCAGCACATTTGTTCACTTCAGAGATCATTCTATTTTTTTTTTTCTGGTCCTTTTGTCCTTTTTTAGGGCAGCACCCGTGGCGTATGGAGGTTCCCAGGCTAGGGGTCCAATTGGAGCTGTAGCTGCCGGTCTACACCACAGCCATAGCAATGCAGGATCTGAGCTGTGTCTGTGACCTACACCACAGCTCATGGCAACGCCGGATCCTTAATCCACTGAGCAAGGCCAGGGATCAAATCTGCATCCTCATAGATGCTAGTCAGATTCATTAACTGCTGAATCACGATGGGAACTCCAGAGATCATTCTATTCTTTATAAAAAGTTTAATAATTATTATTTTATGAAATAATTTATCAAATCATAGGAGCAAAATTTGGACCTTACTTGGGGTGAGGGACTGAAATCAAAAAGTTTAGCTGTTTGTCAAAGTTACAGCAGTTTTATTTTGTCATCTTTTCACCTGTGTACATCAACCATATGTATGCATATCTGATAATTTTCAGAAGACATTATTTTATGTCCAGTTACATCATCAGTTTATTATCATTGGTGACACTTCCTTCAGTATTGTCAGAATTCTTGGCAAATTGGATTTACTCACTTAGAAAAGTTTGTATCATAGTTACTGACCAGGCTATTTTATGGAAAAATTCTTTCTTCTGAAAGCTGTTGGATTCAAATGTGTCTTTGAGCAAGTCACCCAAGAAATGCGTTGACGTTTTAAGGAAATTTCATAATAATTTTACTCTGGCTTATTTTTGGCAATCAAAACTAATAAGAAGTAGGGAACCATTGATTCACCCTTTGAAATCTTAGGTTATGTTGAGATTAGAGACAGGATAGAAATTTGCAGCTTCATATTCATGGTCTGTGGGCAGGTGCTTTTGTAAAAAAACACAACAACAAAATCCACACGTAGGTGACAAAGATGGAAGATAAAATAGATCAATACCAAGAAAAGTGGCATTTTGAGTTTTCATCTCAGGGGACTAGTCCTTTGTGTTTCAGGAGTAAGAGAAAATGACATATTTCAAATACAAGTTAATATTTTCCTTTTAGTTAAATTGTTCATGACTGAATGGTCTTTTTATATGTGAAGAAAATGATTCCTTTTCTCCCTTATGTTCTGTTAAAAAGTGGGACAGTTAATTCTTCCTATTGATTAATCTGACAATACAGACTCACAAATTTAGAGCTTCTTGAGATACTCAAAAGGAGTGTAATTCATCAAAGATTCCCTTTTGGGGGAAAAAGTGCTTAAAAGTTTAGACAGCCCTAACTAGGTAAGTACAATGGTCTCAAGAGGAATGGGTTAGATTAAAACAAAGAAGTTTTAAGAAGGCAGAGCAGTTGAGACTGAGGTCAGACTAATGCATGAGAGTGGAATGATGTGCCAATGGCAAACAAGATTTAAAAGGACACATTTCAGGAGTTCCCGTCATGGCTCAGCAGTTAGCAAACCCAACTGGCATCCATGAGGACACTGGTTTGATCCCTGGCCTCATTCAGTGGGTTTAGGATCCTGCGTTGCCATGAGGTATGGTGTAGCTCACAGTCGCAGCTCGGATCCCTAGGTGCTATGGCTGTGGTGTAGGCTGGGGGCTACAGCTCTGATTGGACCCCTAGCCTGGGAACCTCCATATGCCATGGGTACAGCCCTAAAAGACAAAGAGACCAAAAAAAAAAAAAAACAAAGAAAAGAAAAAACAAAATAGTTAATTCTGGAAACAGTTTCTCAGAACTAGTAATATTTATCCATAGATTTATGAACTAATTAAATTAAAAAAAATCCACATCCACCTCATTAAAAATACTTTTCCAATACAACTTTACTCTTTATATTTAGTCATTACTTATCGAAACCTGTCACATATTTAGAAGTGCTCATGATGGCTCAGCAGTAACAAACCCGACTGGTATCCGTGAGGATGTGGGTTTGATCCCTGACCTCGCTCAGTGGGTTAAGGATCTGGCATTGCTGTGAGCTTCAGTGTAGGTTGCAGATGTGGCTCGGATCAGGCATTGCTGTGGCTGTGGTGTAGGTTGGCAGCTGCAGCTCCGATTCAACCTCCAGCCTGGGAACTTGCATGTGCCACGGGTGAGGCCCTTAAAAAAATGTCTGTCACATATTTAGATTTTTTTTATCAATTCTTTATTAGCAGTAATTGTAATAATAACTATATATGCAGAAACCTAATGAGCCTTATGATCACAAAAAATTAATCTCAAATAATAGACATATTGCACAGAGAATTATGGTTTGCTTAATAATAGCAAAAAGGACATTATATTATGATCAAATTCTGAGGAATAAATAGAATAGAAATAGAATTTTTAAGTAATAAAAAAGAACAATGAGAAATTTGGCCTGCTATGGAAGAGCTTGTTCATGTTTTTAGGTATTGAAAACCAGTTGCCATGGTATTTTGATTCTGTTGTATATATGTAAAAGAGCAAATTAACAGTTTTATTTTAGGAGTTCCCTTCGTGGCTCAGTGGTTAACGAATCCGACTAAGAACAGTTTTACTTTAAAATGTCAAAAGTTACACAAGATTATTTCTTTTGCACCTATCTAAAACTGATCATGAAAGATTTTGGATGTCAGCCTAAAAATGTGCAAGGGGACACATAGTTTTTCAAAGTTCTTTTAGTTGTACGTGAACAATGAAAACAAAAAATTGAGCACCATTTCAGTTTTGGCTTAGGTGCCCCCCCCGTCCACCCCTAGAGGTAGCATCACCTTCCCTGGAACTGCTTAAATACCCAACAGAAACCAGAGAATGTGGGGAAGGGGCAAACGAGATTAGCTGATTCAGAGTCTAGCAGTCCACAAGTGTAAGGGGAGAAACCACTGAAAGGTTAATAGAGGAGTTCCCTGGTGGCTCAGTGGGTTAAGGATCTGGGGTTGTCACTACTGTGGTGCAGGTTCGATCCCTGGCCTGGGAACTTCTGTATGCCAGGGGTTCGGGGAAAATAAAAAGGAAAGAAAGGTGGGTAGAGTCGATGTAAGCTTCGCCCCTCCCCCCCACCGCCAATAGGGTTATGTGTGCTTATTTGAAGGCATAAGGGAAGAACCAGTAGTGAAATGGGGTCTAGGGGTCCAGTGGTGATGTCCTGGGGAGGAGGGGAAGGGATTTAGACAAAGAGAGACAGATAGTAGGTGTGTGGCTTTGTAAATGGATTGTAGCAACCGGCTCTGACATCTTTGAACTTGAACTGCCTGATAGATGGACAGGCACAGCTGGTTATGGCTGAGCAGAGTCTCCTGTGTTGTGGCTACAGAGCAATTTTTTCCTACAAGGGCTAGCTACAGCCCTACCCCCACACAACATGAGAGCAAAACCCATCTGTTTAATCATTGTTAAAAGGATCCAAACTTGCTGTTGTAAGATGAGTAGGTTTTGGGGCATCTAATATAGAGCATAGTGGTTATAGTTAATAATTCTGCAACTTGAAAGTTGCTAGGCGAGAAGATGTTGAATGTTCTCACCACAGAAAAGAAATGGGAATTATGTGACATGGTGGAGAGGTTAGCTAAGGTTGTGAATGTAATTATTTTACAACATATAAGTGCATCAGATCAGCACATGGTACACTTTAAATTTACACAATGCTATAATGTTCCATTTGCATCTCAGTAAAGCTGGCGTGGGGAAGGATGTTGTTTATTATGCTTAGACAAGTAAACTACCCAGAAATAAAAATGCACTTTCGGGGCATAAGATTGGATCCCTGAACTTATCTTTTCTTGGTTTCAAGCAGCAGTCATTATAGTAGTTTAACCAGACAGGCTGTTGCTGAGAAATCCATGGAGGTGGGGATAGGTCTCCTATATCTTTATGTGAAGATGGCATGTTTATTTATTTTTTTTTAATTTTTTGCTTTTTAGGGCTTTGGTTTGGGTATAAGGCTTGCATTGCAGACTGTGGGGAAAGTGGAATTTTGGACCCTATAGAATAAAGACTCAGTCTCCGTTTTTTTGTTTTGTTTTTTTTTGTGTGTCTTTTTGCCTTATCTAGGGCTGCACCCACGGCATATGGAGTTGCCCAGGCTAGGGGTCTAACAGGAGCTGTAGCCTCCAGCCTTCGCCACAGCCACAGCAACGCAAGATCCGAGCCGTGTCTGCAGCCTACACCACAGCTCATGGCAACGCCAGATCCTTAACCCACTGAGCAAGGCCAGGGATCGAACCCACAACCTCATGGTTCCTAGTCGGATTTGTTAACCACTGAGCCACGACAGGAACTCCGAAATTCAGTCTCATTTTATCAAAATTCTTAACTTAGATTTGGCAAACATGGACTTTCCGTGATTTAAAAGAAATACATATTTTACTTCATCTTTTTTTTTTACTTTTTAGGGCTACACTCATGGTATATGGAAGTTCCCAGGCTAGGGGTTGATTTGGAGCTACAGTTGGCAGCCCACACCACAGTCACAGCAACACAGGATCCACGTCACTCTGTGACCTACACCACAGCTCACACAACCCTAGATCCTTGACCCACTGAGTGAGGCCAGGGATCCAAAACCCCCATTCTCACGGATACTAGTCGAGTTTATTTTCACTGCACCACAGTGGCAACTCCAGCATGTTTATTTTTTAAAACCTGTATTGAAGAATAAAATAAATGCAAAAAAGTAAACATATAATAAGATTATGGCTTGATGAATTTTTATAAGCTGAATACCCCAGGGGGTCAGTATCTAGGTAAAAACAGAACATCACCTGCTTACCACATCCCCTTCTAGGTGTTAATCTGGTAGTATTTAAACTTAACTCAGTTTCGGCCTGAGGCTACAGAGACAAACAAAATATAGTCTGCCTTTGAAATAATATGGCAGTTTTACAGTTAACTGTTAACTTGGTTATGAGAGCATTTCACTGCTGGAAAACTCTGATTTCACTTTACTCCTAAAAACCACATCTTTAAGCAAAAATCTGAATTGCTTGTAGAAATAATTTTCCTCTTTTTGTACATCAGCAGAATCTGTCAAATGAACTGATAAATTGGTGAGAAGTAGAAGATGTGGGTCTTTATTAGCAATGATGAAGGAGCAAAGAAGCAAAATATTAGCAAAAAAAAGTGGGGACTAGGAGTTACCATCATGGTGCAGCAAAAACGAATCTAACTAGGTTGTGGGTTCGATCCCTGGCCTTGCTCAGTGGGTTAAGGATCCAGCGTTGCTGTGAGCTGTGGTGTAGGTTGCAGACTCGGCTTGGATCCCGTGTTGCTGTGGCTGTGGTGTGGGCTGACAGCTGTAGCTCCAATTCAACCCCTAGCCTGGGAACCTCCATATGCCACGGGTGCGGCCCTAAAAAGCAAAAAAAAAAAAAAAAAAAAGAGTGGGGACTAAACTTTAGTAATTTGAATACTGCTGTATAAATATGTTCTGTGAGCAAAGTGTACCTGTTAATAGCATTTTAAGGGGTTTTATTTTGTAAAGGTGATTATTAGAGAAACTAGTTTTTTTTTTCACTTTATTTTGTACTAGTAATAATGTCAGTAGTATCTAGTACTCAGTATCTAGGTTCTTTGGGAATTTTTCATTTGTTTGTTTTCTTTTTTGGCCTCCTCACGGCACACGGAGTTCCTGGGTCAGACATCAGATCCGAGCCACAGCTGCAACCTGTGCCACAGTGATGGCAGTGATATCAAGCCTGCATCCTGGTGCTGCAGAAACACTGCCACAGGGGAACTCCTGGTTTTATATTCATTTTCATTGTTCTAATTCTTTACTTTTTAAATTTTATATCTATGCAGATCTGATATCTATCTTCATTCATTCTAATCAGCATAAGTATACTCATTTAAATGGAGGGTGGAGCATGTACCTGTGGGTATGGTATCTGTGTTTTAAAACAGCAGTGGCTAGCTACAGTTTTATAGCTTTTCAGGTTTTTTTTTTCTTTTTTCTGAGGTGGGTTAGAAGAAGCAGTTGAGGATTGCAATGGAAAGAGGCAGGAATGGGAGGGAAGAGATTGGAAGCTGAAAGGTCATGGGAGTTGCCTCTGCTGGAGTTGTTTGTCAAACCAGGGAACCAGGGAGTCTAGCTGAGGTAAAGAGGACACTTCTCCAGTGTCCTAAGTTCCCTTATCCCTGCCTGGCCTGGTTTAGGAGTGGTTGCCAGTGGCTGGCTGGCCTGCTCCAGATGGTGGGGTGCTTTCCTGTTCCCTTTCCTCTAACCCTGCACGGTCCCTGGGGCTGGGCCCTGTGTTCGTACTTGTAACTTACTCCTAACTGCACACCCTCAACCTGGCACCTACTAGTTAGCAGAAAAAGAGCAAACCTCGACATTTGTTTCTTTAATTATCAGCAGTGGCCAAAGAAGTCTGGTGAGTGTCACCTTTGTTGTTATAGTAAGAACATTTCACATGAGGGTAGTTTCTTAATAATCTTTCAAGTGCACAATACCATACAATACTATTCATGTGAAAATACTGTTTTTCAAGTGTACTGCTAGCTATAGACATGGTGTTGTACAACTGGCCTCTAAGAACTATTCATCTTGCATGACTGAAGCATTATACTTTTTGAGTAGCGACTCCCATTTCCCCTTCCTCACAGCCCCTGGCAACCACCATTTTGCTCTTTGCTTCTATGAGTTTAACTATTTCAGGTTCCTCATATAAGTGGGATCATGCAGTATTTATCCTTTTGTGACTTATTTCACTTAGCATAACGTCATCAAGGTTCATCCATGTTCTGGCAGGTAGCAGGATTTCCTTCTTTTTTAAGGCTGCGTATATTCCATTTTCGTATAAAACAAATTGTCTTTATCCACCGGTATACATTTAGGTTGTTTCTAAGTCTAGGCTATTGTGAATAACACTGCAATGAACATGAGAATGTAAATAACCTCTTTGAGGTTTTGACTTCAATTCTTTTGAACAGGTACCCAGAAGTGGGATTACTGGATCATATGGTAGTTCTAGTTTTAAGTTTTTGGGGAACCTCCAAACTGTTTTTCATAGCAGCCGCACCATTTGTGAATATGTGGTATGGTTATTAAGTAACTTAAGTAACTGTCTCATTGCAGTATGGTCACCATGGGTACAATTTCTACTTCTCAGGAAATATCTACACCAATCGCTGTGACTGTCCAAGCTTTTAACTTTTGATAAGAAAGGAACTTGGAAATTTGGAAGATCTTGCTTCTTTGATTCTCAAAAAAAATGTGATTTTCTTCTAGCAAAAATGATTTTCTTCTAGTTATCTTTAGCTTTTCCCTTTTCCTTCCCAGTGTGGTTTAAATTCAATACTTTAGGTTTATTACTCTTTGCCTTCATTTAGATTTCCATTTAAACTAATTGAAATGTAATAGATGGCCCTTGACACTCTGTTCTGTCGAAATGGACTACTGTGGGAAAGCTTGTGGCCACAGTAACAGTGGCATTGTATCAGTGCTCTGTGGAGTAGAAACAGTGATTGATTTGGAAGCTGAGAATCATAGGTTACTGATATGCTGAGGTCAAGAAAGTTAGAAATCTGCTTTTGTTAATGGAAGAGTGTGAGGGTGACTGGTGATTGGAGACCAAGCAAAATGTAGAGGGAGGAGTTAAGGCAGCAGGCTGAGAAGTTAGAGGGAGGAGGCTGAAGGAATTGAGGACCAGTGTGGGTTTCAGGAGCAAGGACACTTGTGGTGGGAGGGTAGGGCTTGGAGAGTGGAGAGGGGAGGAGGAGGAGGCAGACAGGATGAAATTAGAGAGAGCGAAATAAGATGAGAGGTGGTCCCTGGAACATCAGAGAAGAGGACCTTGTGATACTCTAGAAGCGAGGATGGAAGGGGAGCTGAAGCCAACGATGGCAAGATGGCTAGAGAGGGGGTCTGGGGCAGAGAAATTAGTTTCCAGCAAGCCCACCAGCATTCTACCTGCCTGTAGGATTATGGCCTTGAAATAGCTCCCATTGAAAACTAGAATATCTAGAAAGGTAATTGGATACAGAGCATCTGTCAGTTTACTGAGCTTTGGGAAAGGCAAGAGCTTGATTTCCGGACTTGTGAATAAACATTTATGCTACTAAGAAAAATTAAGGGACTCTGTCTCATCCCAAGCAAACTGAGTCCTGCTCCAAAGCAAAGTGAGTCCCTTTGTTTTTGATCAGCTTAAAGAAATCCTTGTCAAGTGTTCCACAAATAGTATGTAAGAGTATTGGTATATATTTTGCTAACAACTAGTAATCGTTATATTAGACAGCTACCTTCATAGAAATAAACATGTCTTAAGCAGAGATTTCTTCTTTATTAAACAATTCATCAAAATAAAAGGGTTTAGCCAAAGAGTTAAAATATCCCAGCTGAAATCCCCACTATTACCTCTCTGAAAGATTGAAACAGGTTGTTATCTAGGAGAAACGCCTTGACTTTAGAAGTGAAATGTGTCCGCTAATAATGAAAGAATACTGTCTGTCCTTATTCCTTCTGGGGCTTTATGGTGCCCAGGCACGTCCTGAGCCCAGGAGTGCTAAGTAGAGTGTTGCTTTCGGGAGGCTCACGATCAACCCAATGAAAGATGATTTGTGTTGAAAGACAAACCACCTTCATCTGGAACTTGTAAATTTGAGCTGGGGACACATTTGTCACATAGCAACCTTGAAATAAACAGGGTGGCTGCTCACCCAGAAAAAGCATTTTCATTTGCTGAGGGGGTTGGATTAGATGATCTCTCTGGTCATGGTACAGCTCTAGTCCTCTGTGACCCATTTGTCTGCCTTTTAAATATGCCTGTGGCGAGGGATTCTCAGCTCATGTTGGTGGTATTAGAAAATAAGGCAGTATCTTTAAAAGGACAATTTGGGAGTATTTAGCAACACTTAAAATGCACAATATTCATTATAGAAGTGTCTATAACAGAAAGAAAAGTGGAAAAAAACTATCTACTCATCAGTAGGAGCCTGAATGAATTTGTCATGAATCCTATTCAGTGGAATACTAATCAATATTAAAAAGTGTGAGATGAGAGTCCCCATTTTGGCTCAGCAGTAACAAACTGACTAGTATCCATGAGAACGTGGGTTCCATCCTAGGGCCCCACTCAGTGGGTTAAGGATGCGGCATTGCCAAGAATTGTGGTGTGGGCACAGACACAGCTTGGGTCTGGCATTGCGGTGGCTATGGCTTAGGTCGGCAGCTGCAGCTCGGATTCGACCCTAGCCTGGGAACGAATGGGTGAATATGCCATGGGTGTGGACCCCCCAATAAAGGGTGAAATAAATGTCTGTGTTCATCTATATATGTTCTTACCACTGTGAAGGCATATACTTTTGTGTTTTTCCCCTCCAGCACTTAAAACAGTACCCAGAACGTAGCACATGCTAATAATTTCTTTAAGTGACTAAAAGAATGATGAATGAGTTTGAAAAATAAGTTTAGAGTTGCCTGTTATAAATGCCCAAAGAGCATTCTCTTTTTCCCAAGGCTTTTCTAATTGGATCCTTGGTCTTTTCCAGTTGTAATTGAAGGAGATACCAATATTTATAGCATTCTGCCCTTGAAGAGTAGAAGGTTTTGTTTAGTACAGATAAGATTTAGTCCCAAATCCCAGTGACATCCCCTGGAGTTGTAGAGGTGGAGGTTTGGGGGGAGGGGGGAAAGAGCCACTGAAGAGCCACACAAACACTGTTCACCACTCAGCACTCCACAAACAAGATGCTCATGGCCACAGGTGGCTTTAACTATGCTTGAAAACTGAAAAGCAAAGCAGTTGCCAGCTGTTCCATTTAAAAACATTTTACTTGATTCCTTGTTACTCTTAACACAAACTCAGCAAAGTTCATTCCCTAAATGAGACAAAATATTTCAAAAGAAGCTATTTCTGCAATGAGCATGATGAAGTTTCTTATCAAGGAGTCTGAGTGTTAAAAAGAAACCTCAGGCCCCCAGTGGAGTCCCTTATGCTAGGCCACCAAGACTTAGTACCTAACCTAATTGCAGGCCCCTCCCCAACCCCTCCTCTTCCAGGAGCTGAATTTTAAGTCAGTCATTCTGGAATTTCCTGATATGAGGTAATCTGCTAGAGAAGACCCCTCCCTTTCCCTAAGGGAAGATGACCTTGCCTGAATAATCCACTCTTTTAACTTCTTTCTCTCCTTCTGCTTGTGAAAGCCTTCCATTCCGTACAGCTTCTGGAGCACCTTCTCTTTGTTAGGTGTTACGCAGCCCTACTCAGGACTCTTGCATCAAGCCAGTTAGAGCTTTACATTTACTGGGTTGAATTTTGTTTTATTTATTTATTTGTTTGTTTGTTTATTTATTTTTGTCTTTTGTCATTTTTAGGGCTGTACTTACGGCACATGGAGGTTCCCAGGCTAGCGATCTAACAGGACCTGTAGCTGCCGGCCTTTGCCACAGCCACAGCAACGCGGGATCTGAGCCGCGTCTGCAACCTACACCACAGCTCACAGCAATGCCGGATCCTTAACCCACTGAGCGAGGCCAGGGATCGAACCCGCAACCTCATGGTTCCTAGTCAGATTCGTTAACCACTGAGCCATGATGGGAACTCCTGTTTTTTTTTGTTTTGTTTTTTTAATAAAAATGCATACTTAGTGAAAAGAATGTAACTTTCCTGAATTAATAATATGAGAGACTTAAAAAAATCCTGCCATGAACTTGATTGTTACCTATATTTTGAAAGGTTGGAAAGCATGATTTCCTTCCCTCCTTGCTATTTCTTTGCCTCGTGTTTATTTTTATTTTCCATTCTGTCCATTTCAGTAAAGCACCTGGGGATACACTCTTAAAGAAATTTGAAATTTATAATGCCACACTCCCAAGTCCTTTTGAAGAAATCATAAAGTCTAATAAATACAGCCACACCTGTTGGTTAAAGATACATGTTACAGAAAATAAAACTGCTGCTCATTTTCCTTTACATGTTCTTGAGAACATTTAAGAACTTATTTCAAAAGAACTGCTGAAAATGTGGAAACTTGACATCATCATAAAACTCGATGAGATGCTGAGTTTACAAATACACTCCTTCAACACCCTGGTTTCTGTGGATAAGCCAAGTCTTGGCAGCCTGTTGGGGCCACTGAGATTCTTATGACTCTCTTGTTGTCCAACTTAAAATCGTAGAAGAGTATAGCTTTGGGCTGACAACCATAGGACTTGCAGGACCATGGTGTTGCCGTCTACAGCCTTCTTATTTTGGGAGATGGGATTGAAGAAGATTGGCCACTTCACTGCTTACCATTAGCTAGAGTCTGCTCCCATATCTACACCTTTTTAATGGACTAAATGAGGAATGTGAAGAAATGTATTAGAAATTTGGACTCCTTACATCTAAATGAAGCCAAGGGCCCATATTTCGGTTTATTCTATGGCAACAGTTACCCCACCACCACCGCCACCATTTTTTATGTCTTTTAAATCTAACACATTTTATTTTTTCACCTGATATTCATCTTCTGTTCCAGAATCCCATCCAGCACATCGTATTTCATTGAGTTTTCCGTGACTCTTCAGCTTCCTCTTGGCTGTGACAGTTTCTCAGGTTTCTCTTGCTTTCGATGACCTGGACAGTTTTGAGGAGCATGGCTCTGGTATTTTATAGGGTACTCCTATATTATCTGTTGTTTCCTCATGATTAGATGGGTTGAAGTTCCTGTTGTGGTACAGAGGAAATGAACCCGACTAGGATCTGTGTGGATGCAAATTCGATCCCTGGCCTCGCTCAGTGGGTTAAGGATCCCGTGTTGCCATGAGTTGTGGTGTAGGTTGCAGACGCAGCTCGGATCCAGTGTTGCTGTGGCTGTGGTGTAGGCTGGCAGCTGCAGCAGCAGCTCCAATTTGACTGCTAACCTGGGAACTTCCATATGTGGTGGGTTTGGCCCTAAAAAGCAAAAAAAAAAAAAAAAAATTGGTTGAATCATTGGTTTGAAGATTAAGATCACAGAGGTAAAACGCCATTTTCTGTTAACATTGACTTTGGATCACCTGACTGGGGTAGTATTTCCCACTCTAAACTTAACTATTTTTTCCCCTTTCTATACTGTATTCTTTGGAAAGAAGTCACCACAGTCAGCCCAGCCTCAAGAAATGGGGGTTATGCTCCCCCTTCTTGGGGCAGAGTATCTATAAAAATTACTTGAAATTTTCTATTTGAGACAATTTCCTCTTTTCCGCCTTTATTAATCATTTGTATCAGTATAGACTGAGATATTTATTTTACCCTTTGAGTTATAGTCTATTTGTTTTTTATTGTCCCACATTTGGCCATCGGGAGCTTTTTTAGTTGGCCCACCTGTCCCTTTGGCATATTCCCATTATTGTGTGTATGTTTAATCACTTCCTTAATTTCATTTTCTATATTTCCCTCCCAACCCTTTATCCAGATGTTTCTCCAATAAATCCCGGTTCCTTTTATTGGAGAATGGTATAAGAAACGCATATCTATGCTTAATAGTGTACTTGCTGCTCCTAGGGTGCCATTTCTTTTAGGACTTTACAGCTGACAGAGCAAAGAAATATATGTGTATATTACTAACCCATGTGTGTCCATGTATCTATATGGAACCATCTATTAAGCTAAACGTGAGTTTTTCCTGTTGTCCCTTTATCTATTACCACCTGGCTCATTCTAGCCTCCTTCCTTTGATTATCTATAAACTCATTCCAGGAGGAGAATCCTTGCACCCAACGTTGGCCATTTACTTAATTGTTCAACTTCAATATACATGTATAGCAGTATCAGAACCATCACCCTGTACCCCCGTGAAACAACTTATCAGCTAGAGCACAGTGCTTATGTTCAGGTCCTTTTGCTTCTGGTCTTGAAGTCTCTCTTCATTTCTAAATTACTTAGGTCAGCAGCTTTTGGTCTCATCCCTTTGGTAAGATGGTTTCATACATTTGTAATATAGTCACTTATAACCTGCGTTCCTTACTAGGATCCCCTGACCTTCTAAATTATTTTTCCAGTTGCATACTGCCAAGTTCACCCTTTGTGCTCTAAGTTCTTTAGGTTCTGACAGATGCTTACTGTCAGAGAAAGACAAATACTGTATGATATCACTTTGAATATAAAAGCAAGAACAGAAAAAAAAAAAAAAGCTGACTCACAGATAGCACAGATTAGTTGTTACCGAGTGTAGGAGTGAAGGGGGCAACAGGGATGAGGGAGTGAGAGTACAAACCATTGGGTGTAAGATAAACTACAAGGATATTATGTAGCATGGGGAATATAGCCAATATTTTGTAATAACTATAAATTTTTTTAAAAGATTGAAGTAAAACTTAAAAAAAAAAGAAAGTGTATTGTAGATACTATTGAAAAAAAAAAAGAATTATGTCACTGGCCTAAACATCTCTAATAGATTCTCTTTCCCTCTGTCCCTGGCAACCACTAATTTTTTAACCGTTTCCATAGTTTTGCCTTTTATAGATTTCCATACAGGCAATTGGAATCATATAATATGTGGCCCTTTCAAACTTTTTTTTTCCACTTCGCAACATGCATTTAAGGTTCCTCCATGTGTGGCTTGATGGCTCCGTTTGTTTTTATCACTCACTATTCTCACACTTTATGGATATATCACACAGTTTGTTTATCCACTCACTTACTGAAAGATATTTTGGCTGCTTCCAGTTGGGAGTGATTTCAAATAGCTATTACAAACATTTATGCGCAGGTTTTTGTGTGGATACAAGTTTTCACATCCACTGGTTAAATCAATTTCTTTTTGAGGTAAAACTCAGAGAGAAATGTGTTTTTAATCGAACAATGGTGGGGAAGGAGATGTCACTTTCCAGTGGTTTATGACTCATAATTTCTATCTGATTTCTTAAAATAGCCATGTGATCAACATTTATCCCCTTCTTCCCCCACCATCATCCTTAGTTTTAACTAAAACTGCACCAAGGCATTCCGCATATGGTTAGAACTGGGTAGTTTTCAGTAATATCTATTTGAGCATGAGTACTTCAAGTATAATTGACCTAATGATGGACAAATTTAGTTCTTTCCTAGATAACTCCCAAGCAAAACCTGCCTTTTGCAAGAAATTAAATTCTCCAGTGAAAATGCAGTGACCTGTTCTGGGTTCCAGTCAAGGGGTGGAAATCTGAGTTCTGCCAGCATTGCGAGCTCACCTTTGTCAGCGTTCCCTTTCCCTGTAGTCTCCTGAGTAGTATTTATCCTATTAACACCTAGGACCTCCTCTAGCGATAGACTCCCTGATGTGTCTGGGGAGAGAGAGTTGTGGTTCTTAATCTTCTTTGAGCTGGGATGTGTGCCTAACACTGCATATGGGGAGGTGAGACCTCTCCATGCTCAAAGGCAGGAGCCACATTCAGTGAGACACCAAGAATTCACGATGAGAGGTGTCACATAGGAACCCAAAATGAACACCTCCAGACTGGGGAGGAGCTGCCCTATTTACAAGCTCACTGTCTCTTTCTTTTCTCCTCCTCCTCCTCTGTGTTATGGCTAATGGTCTATTATGGTGATGGGAGGAGATGTAATTGGGAAGGGCTTGTGCAGTAATGAGCTGGGCCATAACCTACATCAGTCTGTCAGAGTTCACTCCTTCTGTGTGTACTTGAGACATCCATTGCCTGATCCACTAGATGTCATATTGTAAGAAAAGTTTTCAGAATTTCTGGGTGTCAGACTGATCTGCATAACCCCTTGCTACCCTGGGACCCCACAAAAGGTATAATTACTAAGGAAAGGCTGGGGTTCCTTTCAGTTCTACTCTGAAACCTTTCCTTCCAAATCTCCATCAGATGATGATTTGCATTCTACATTTATAAGCACACAAGTTGCTAAATTGCCTTATTTTTAGTGTATGTATATTTTTAATCAGGTATTTTAAAGCTTCTTGAGAGGTTCATGCCATGAGGCACAAACTGAGCAAATACCAACATCCTTGTTTTGCAGGAAATTGTGGCTAGTTCTCTACACAGATTAAATAATATATGAACCTAAAAACAGAACTTCAATTTCTGTCTTACCAACAATGTCACCATTTAACTGTTTAAATAATTGTTAGTAGTATGAAGCATATCATACGAATGAAAGAGCATATATGAGGTATATGCATCATTTAAATAACAAGTTTTCCTCACAGTGAAGTGTGGTTTTTCATGAGGTAGAAAGGCCCACACATGTCACACCAGGGTCTGCAGATCCCTCCAGACTCTAACAGCAAGATTGGTCCCTGGTTCTGCTGAGTCTTAATCCATGGAGCTTTCACTGTTCAGCTATAAAATGCTTCTAATTTTATCAGGATATAATTGACATGCAGCAACTATATAAGTTTAAGGTGTACAGAGTAATGATTTGACTTATAGATATCATGAAATGATTCCTACAGTAAGATTAGTGAACATTCATCATCTCTTATAGAGACCAAAAAGAGAAAGAGAAAAAAAATGTTTTCCCTTGTGATGAGAACTCTTAGGATTTCCTTTCCTATCAACTTTCATATATAACATGCTGCAGTGAGAATTATATTTATCGTGTTGTATGTTACATCCCTAGTACTTACTTGTCTCATAACCGGGAATTATATCTTTTGACCACCTTCATTCTATTCCCCCTCCCCCTGCTTCTGGTAACCACAAATCTGATCTCTTTTTGTATGAATAGTGTATCTTAAAGAGCAAATATTTGACATTAGTTTTGAACAAGAACCATCTTTCAAGTCAAAATAGGAACTATAATGATTATGATCTGCAACCATTCTCTATTACTCTTCAGTTGATATGAAAGTTCCCTTTTTCTGGATGCTCAAAAGAGCAAAGACCCAAAAATTTCTATCACATTACATGATGAAGGAAGTGAGTGAAGAGAAATAGTTTCTAAATACTAGAAGCTATTTATTTATTTATTTATTTATTTATTTAGTCTTTTTGGGCCACACAGATGGCATATGGAGATTCCCATTCTAGGAGTCTAATCGGAGCTGTTGCTGCTGGCCTACGCCAGAGCCACAGCAACGCCAGATCCGAGCCACGTCTGTGACCTACACCACAGCTCACGGCAATGCCAGATCCTTAACCCACTGAGCGAGGCCAGGAATTGAACCCTCAACCTCATGGTTCCTAGTCGGATTCATTTCCGCTGCACCACAAGGGGAACTCGTAAATACTAGGAATTACGACCTTGTGGTTTTTAAATAGTGACAGAGTCCAATAAATTTCTGCTTAGAATCCTTTATATCTTGGTGTTCCTCAAAGGTGGGCTACAGACCAGCAGCATCACATCACCTGGGAGCTTGTTAGATGTGCAGAGTCTCTGGCCCTGCCTCAGGCTGCTGAATCAGAACCTGCCTTTAGCAAGATTCCCAGGTGATCCACACACACAGTAAAGCACGCTTCCTACTCTGATGTCCTGGATTCATAATGAGATGTTCACCCAGCTCACATTTAGGGCTCAGAAAATCATTCCCCCGTTTCTAGAGTCTTACAGGGCAGTAAGAATGGGGTTTCTAGAATGGATTTGTCTCCTAACATAGTTTCTTATATACACACGGTAATGTGTACCTTAGTGTGACTAGTCAGTCTCTGTGTCTTTATCAACCTTTTACTTAGTCACTTGAAGCCGTCCTGAGATAAACACCTAAGAGTAGGGGCCGTTCTGGTCTCTGCAGTTCTTGGGGGCAGAGGGATCAATAGCCCGTGAAATTGCAGATTACATCAAATGGGCTGGAGTCAGCTTCATTCAGTGTCATTGTTAAGTGACGATTTTGAAGACACGGTGATAAAATAAGGAAATCTATTGAGTCAGCAGTGCAAGCCTCAAAAATGAAACATTATACAGTGTAACAAAGTATGAATCTCTAAAATGAATTCTTACATCTTGATTTTTGATTGTCAATCATGTCAAACCCTGAGCTGTAAGTCATGAGTTTGATGGAATGTCAGCAGACTGACTTGAAGTAACACTTGAAATACATTTTAGTGTATATTAAATACATTTTGAGGAGGATGCTACAGCATGATAAAGAAAGCAACTTTGATATCCCCATTCCAGGGTTTTTCAACCTCTGCTCTACTGGCTTGGTCATTGTTTGTTGTGGAGGCAGACTCGTCTGGGCGTTGCAGGCTGCTCAGCAGCTTCCCTGGCTTTTCCACACTGGATAGCAGTCGCATCCCGCCTCTCCTGAGGTGTGACAACCGAAAACGTCCCCAGACATTGCCCAGTGTCCCTCGGGAAGCAAAATCACCTCCAGTTGAGAACCGTTGCCCAAAGCCAAGGTAAATATTCACAAAAAAGTAATGTTTGTTCCTTTGGAGTTCTGCTACAGTGTGTCAGACAGGCTTCTTGCACAGTGCCTGGAAATATCTGGAGGGTTGAATTTTGAGAATGAGGTCACTTAGCTCACAGGCTTGCAGTCTGATAACATCAGCGTTCATGAATATTCTGTTCTGTCGTGGACCTGCAGTTACCCTTCACAGAAGATCTGTGGGAGTCTCCTCAGCCTTTGGAATTGGGAGATCCTGGGAGATGACCATGAATCAGGTCAGGGCATTGTTTGGATATGCAGAGCAACCAGTTCTCAAGAGCAGATTGGTGACTTTCAGAGCTTTATGCATGACTACCCTTAGTCTCATTTTCCTTGACCATAGCCCTGGACTTCTGGTAACCCTTGTGATTTCTTAGTCATTTCAGGCTGCTCTAACAGAAATATCATAGACAGGAAGCTTACGGACAACAGAATTTATGGGAATTTATTTCACATCGTTCTGGAGGCTGGACGTCCAAGATCAAAGTAGATTCAGTGTCTGGTGAGAAGCTGCTTTCTGGTTCATAGACAGCTGTCTTCTCTCTGTGGCCTCACATGAGAAGAGGTGAGGGAGCTCCCTCGCTTTTTAGGGCACTAATCCACATGTAAGTGTAATAGGGTTCCTTTTTCTCCACACCCTCTCCAGCACTTATTGTTTGTAGACTTTTGATGATGGCCATTCTGGCTGGTGTAAAGTGGTTAGTTTAGTGATTTTTAAGTCTGGTCCCCAGACCAGCAGCATTAACATCACCTGGGAACAATAAGTGCACATTCTCAGGCCCCAGCTCAGATCACTGAGTCAAAAAATCTGGGGTGGGACTCAGCAATCGTGTTTTAAGCCCTTGGAATGATTTTGATGTATAGTCAGGTGTGAGAACCACTGCTTTTGAAACAGACGATTCACTGGAAAGGTAATACAAGTGGTCAATAAACCAATGAAAAAGTACTCAAGCTCACATTTTGGGAAGTAAAAATGGAAACAACAAAGTGATACACTTTTTATCTTTCAGAGTGGTAAAAGTCTAAAAGATCGAACGTAATCTAGTGATAGGAGACAGGAAAGAGATTCTCCTGTATAGGCTAGAAGCATAAACCAAGACATCTTTTTTTTTGGATTTTTAGGGCCACACCCATGGCATATGGAAGTTCCCAGGCTAGTAGGGATCAAATTAGAGCTACAGCTGCCAGTCTACGCCACAGTCACAGCAACCTGGGATCTGAGCCACATCTGCGACCTACACCACTGTTCACAGCAATGCCAGATTGAGGCCAGGTATCAAACCCACATCCTCATGGATACTGGTTGGGTTTGTTACCATTTAGCTATGACGGGAACTCACCAATACATCTTTAGAGGGGAGTTTTGCAATTGAATTTAAAATTTAAAATAAGTGTATCTCATGCCCAAGCAATTTCTCATCTCAGCCTCTCTGCTAGAGAAACACTCGAACCAGTGCGTAAACAGACACACTCAAAGATATTCACAGAGCTGTTGTTGGCAATGGGGGAAAGCTGGAAACAACCTAAATGTTCATCAACAGAGGAATGTCTAAGGACCTTAGCACAGCTACAATGGAATACTATGCAGCAGGTGTAAAGAATGGGTGGCCCTATATGTCTACATGTGGAGCTCACCCTGAGACACTGTGGAACAGACACAAAGGCAACTTTCAGAAATATATATAAAATATGGTACGATTTAAGTTAGGAAAAGCATGCCCAGATGCTCTAAATTTTCTCTGTGATTGCATAATTATGAAAATGCATAGAAAAGTAAAATAATTATTACCTCCATAGGGGGAAGAAGTAAGGGGAACAGATGTGGGATGGAAATGTGAAAGAGACTTCCAAGTTATCCACAGTTTTTAAATTTCTTGTAAGATTTATGTGTGCAAGTACCTCTTCACCAATGGAATACAGTTTTTGAGAGTGAACAACTACGTATGGAAACAGTATACTAATTCAGTGGTTTTTAATCATTTTTGGGTCATGACTTCTGAGAACTTGAAGAAAGTCTCCCCCCACCCCCACTGCCCTGCCAAATTTCACAAAGACACAAAAGTTTTTAATTTTAGGGAATTTCTAGATACCCCAAAGCCCACCCATAGCCCCCTGAGGCCTTCTCAACCTCAGGCTGAGTGTTTCTGGCCTGCATGACCTTTGAGGACCCTACATTAGTTTTCTGCTCTGGGCTCCATGACCCCTTCCTTTGTCCTTGTCCCCAAGGAGTCATAATGTCTGACAGCTATTTTTATGAGCGTCAGCAGCTCTTCTTTGGCAGATTGAATTTCCCCAGAAGGTAGATTTTCGCTGACATCTTAATACTTGGAAGGGAGTGAGCGGGTGATCCTTGAGGAGGGAGTGTATATAGCATATGGTTTCTGCGCCACCCACAGAAGCTGATCTGTGTCAGAGAAGCTTCAAGTGCTGTGCATTTGCTCTGGGCTATCATCAGGTTCTTTTTTAAGTTCTGCAGTGTCATTCTCCCCTCACACGCACAGACCCTTTCATAGTGCTTTCCACTAGGCTGTAAAAATAGATTTTGTTTTTTGCTTTTATGTTTTTACAAAGAAAAAAAAGGCCAAGAAAGGTGGTATCTTTTTACTCCTAAAATTTTAATCAGTTTTCCTTCCACTATCTCAAAATGGCTGCAGAATGGAAGTTTTTATTTTCCCCCTTTTTTTAGTGTCCTTTAAACTGTTAAGTGGCAGAGTCGGTTCTCATCCCAAGCCAGCTACTTGTAACCTGTTAAGTCCAGAAGCAGCTAGGAGACTTAGTCCTTAGGTACCGAGTCTGATTCAGATGTGCTATGCGCACCTTTGCCGTGAGTGCCTTCCAGACAGGTTCTCTGGGGGAGCACTTTGAACCTTCTCTCTGCCCACGCAACCTCCCCCTCACCCTGCACACCCGGGGCGGGTCTGGGAGAGCCCTGGAGAAGCTGGCTGTGGATGGTTTCGTTCATTCTTTCTCCAGCTTCCTGTTGCTTTACTTGCACTCTAAGTAGGAAGTGAGAGGTCTAAACACTATAGATTTTCTGAGACATTTGGATGATCACTTAAAACAACAACAGCCACAAACCATGTGCTTTATTCAGTAGGGATGCAGCTGAACATCCTGGGTCCTTTTAAATGGAGGAAGGAGCTATAGCTGCATCAAAGCATCTCCGTGGGCTTGTCTGACCTGTGTTTTCAGGCTCACTGCTTGCTTCTGTGAACTCTTGGGTCTAGCTACGCCTCTGAGTCTTTGCTCCTGCCCTTCTGACCCTCCCTCACACGGCCCCAGATGCATCTTGCCTTTGCTTTATTCATCATGACCCAGATCCCAATCTAAGCTCTTCAGATAGTTTGCAGATGAGCCCAGACGGCCCTTCTGCTTCTCCTTGGGTGTTTACAAAACTTCCTGTATTCTGCTCACAAGGTACCACTCTGTGGAATGTGTGTCGTATTATAGCTGCTGCTTAACCCATGTGTGTAGAGCACCAACAGCCCATCAGGCTCCTGAGGTTTCGGTAAAAACAAGATTCTGTTCCTTTGGAGCTTGTATTCACTTGTGTGAAACAATTAACAAGTACGTGATAAATGCGATCATTTCAAAAGGTGAAGCAAGAGAAGCGAGGTGATGTGCTCCGTGACCCAGGAGAGCTGAGGTGATGTGCTCCATGACGCAGGAGAGTCGGGTGACGGGTGAGATGCTGGGGAAGAGTTTCTGTGAGGAGAAAGCATTTGAGTTGAAATCTGCACGATCAAGGCACCAGCCATGCAGAAATGAGAGAAAGAGCATTACATAAGGAACCTAGGTGTGGAGGCCTTGAGGTAGGGAGGAGCTTAGCTCATGGGTGATCGTAGGTTTTCCCTTGAAAAAAAGGTTTTTGTAAGAGGACCCAATGCCCCTACAGCATCTAGCACATAACAGGGCAGTCAGCTGCGAGTCGGTCATCTCCTTGAGGGTAGATCCCACGCCTGCCTGGCTTTCCATGGCTAGTACAGCAATTGACACACACCAGACACTCCAACTGCTGAGGGATGGGCAGCTGCTTGTTGAGTGACTGAACGACTTATGTCTGGTCTGATGGTAGTTTTACAGCAGAGCCAGGATGGACCAAAGAGCTCCTTCACTTCCTAAATGTTGGTCTGTGCTGAGCCAGCTCCCTTCCGCTCCCTGTCTCTGGGGTTTAGTGTCACACTGCATTCGGTGACATAAGAACAGGGCACTTGCTTCCCGTGGGAGGAGCTTTGTCCACATGAGGGGGAGCTTGTATACCAACTGTTTGCAACTTTGGGAAGCTGCTCAGCCAATTCAGGCAGTTCCCACGGCATGGCTCCACAGGTGTGAAGCCAAAAGTCACTGTATATTAAGCTTTACCCCAGCAGCAGTGGGAAAGCTCTGTGACTGGTTCCTGCACTCGCCACTGTAGGATTCCAAAGCTGGCACCTCTTTTAAGCTTTTGGAATGTGGACGAAGCATTCCATCGTGTTAGCAGGGCACGCTTACCTCCCATGCTGCTCAGTTTATTGTTGTAGTAATTCCAGAGCTCTGTCTGGCCCTCCTCCTGCATTCTCTCATGGAGAAGCCTACATGCTTCAGTCATTCAGGGTAATCCCTGGTGGAGCCGTGTTTTTAGCACATGGAGGACGCTATGCATTCATAGAAGCAGTACTTTAATAAGCTACAGTTTTCAGGAGCATCAGGTCTAAGAAAAGAATATAATCCCAAGCTCTGTTAAAATAACAAGCCTCTGTAATACCTCCTCCTCTCAAACTACGGTAAAACCTCAGCAGTTGAAACTATAGGCTTGTGTCAGCATTTGGGACAAGTATAGTACATAAACTGCTCTAAACGTCTATTATAATGGCCAGGTGTAATTTATTCTTCCAGGGTTCCACTCTTCAGTGTTACTAGGTAGGATTATAAAATGGTAGAGATAGTGGCCACTGGTTCAACTAGGGCCATGGTGAAGCACTTTGGTGCTATTCTTCCCATGATATCAAGACGCACCAAGTTCACCCTACCAAGGGGTCAGATATTTTCTAAATGGCAAAAAGTAGGTGCTTTGGGAATGAAATTTCCTAGAAAGAATTCTTAGCCAATTCCTATTTGCATACCTACTCCACTGCTATTTCCACAGCCCATGGCAGTCCAGACCTGAATACAAGTGCAGAGACCAGCCATATGTTCTCAGTCTGTCCTCTGATTATGAGCAGGACTAAGCTTTCTTTGTGCACAGCCACAGGTAACCGAGGCTGAGGGTTCTCCTTTTCACCATTCAGCCTGAAATATCAGGTCCAGCACTGACCTGGTGCCGTGATCAGTTTCATATTGTAGGAATACTAGTATATAACTGATGAAGGTGGGGAGAAGAGGTAGGGGAGGAGTGGCAGGGTCCATGCTCCTGGCTTAGCGTTTTTACCACCTCACAAGTTCTAAGGGGTCAGTGCCTGGGAACCACTTCGAGCTTAGACAGACCCACGGTAGCACTGGAGCTCATCGTTTGATACCCTGTCTTGCAAACTGAATTGGAGGCAGCTGAATTCCCCCAGTGTTCCCTGCTGCACAAGTCACATCTCCAAAGCATCATCCAGCCTCTAACCTTAGAGACCTCTGCCTCCCAAGACCCAGAGTCCAGAGATCTTGCAGGCCAGGCAAGCAGAGTGCCCAGTGTAAGCACCGTCCAGGGCTTCTGATGGATATAGAGCCCAGTTTAGAATGAGCTGGAAAGACCCTCTTAGCAGCATGGGGGCACATCATGAAAGATGATTATTTGTCACATAATTATAATAAAACTTATTTCTATCTGGTTTCTTTCTTTTTTTTTTTCCAGAAGAAGCTATTTCCCCTCTTTCTCAAGAAGTCCAAGCCACAGCATTTGCCTCTCAGAAGTCAGTGGATAAGGAAAGTCTCCTTGAATCCTTGTGAGTGAAAGTCTTCCCGTTAGACCTTTGTGTGTCATCAAAGACCCCAGTTTTAAGGACATACTTTCCACCTTTTTTTCTTTTTGTTCTTTTTTAGGACCACCCACAGCATATGGAGTTTCCCAGGCTAGGGGTCGAATCAGAGCTGCAGCTGCCGGCCTACACCACAGCCACAGCAACACCAGATCTGAGCCGTGTCTGCGACCTACACCACAGCTCACGGCAACGCCGGATCCTTAACCCACTGAGCGAGGCCAGGGATCGAACCTGCATCCTCATGGATATGAGTTGGGTTCTTAACCTGCTGAGCCACGATGGGAACTCCTCTCCATCTTTTTAGGAATTACTTTTCACAGAAGTAAAATTCACAACTAGGAAGTTATAAGCTAAGACTGAGGGTTTACTCAATGGACTGACTTAGCCTTTGCCTTTAATTTTGTGATTTGAGTAATACGAAGCAGTAACTTTGAGCCTTAGAATCTGCAAATGCAAACCAAAGCCTACGCTAACAATGATCTCCGAAGCACGAATTAGTTTCCAAACTAAACTCACTTTCTGCCTTCACTCATACTTGGAGCACCCAGTGTGAGTAGGTCCAGTAGCAACAGTTCTTCTCACTATAAAGATGAGTGAGATAAAGAAGAGAGAAACAACTCTTGCCTCCATAGAGTCTAGCGGGGAAGACGCACGTGAACACAAATAATAGAGAGCAGTAGGGGCGAGGGTTGTGGTCTGACCTAGTGAGGTGGGGAGACGAAAAGTAATTCTTGCAAGACCAGGAGAGGTTTCTCTGTGGAGGGGACAACACTGGGATTTATTCTTGGAAGGGGACTTTGCCAGACAGAGAATAGAAAAGTGGTATTCCCAGTAGGGGGAAGCGCAGGGGTGAACTCTCCCCATGGAGAATCAGGGAAGTTTGGTCAGTGTGGGGGGTGTGGCAGGAGGCGGGCACGGAAGGATCTGGAGATACACGTAGAGACAAAGATAAAGGCTCTCGAATTAACCCACTTCTGGACACTGTGACACACAAATGAAGGGCTCTCGTAGTCATTCTTACCCATAATAGTACTGAGAACCAGAGAACAGGGTTGAGGAGACCAGAGCCTGGGCTTTGGGGTGTGACAGACTTGAGTTTTATTCTTGGCTCCAAAACGCACTGTAGCCTTGGTCTTAGAGGATGAGTAACTCTCCCTCAACCTCAGTTTTATTATCTGTAAAATAGGGATACAAGTAGCACCTTTTTGGAGTTTCCCTCATGGCGCAGTGGAAACGAACACGACTAGGAACCATGAGGTTGTGGGTTTGATCCCTGACCTTGCTTAGTGGGTTAAGGATCCGGCGTTGCCATGAGCTGTGGTGTAGGTCATACATGTGGCTCGGATCTGGTGTGGCTGTGGCTGTGGCCGGCAGCTGTAGCTCCAGTTAGACCACTAGCCTGGGAACCTCCATATGCTGTGGATGTGGCCCCCAAAAGCAAAAAAAAAAAAAAAAAAAAAAAAAAAAGCTGTAGCACCTTTAGCACTTTCTTAACTAGAAACAGAAGGAACAAGAAAGAGAATGTACATGATGCAGTCAGCACATGTCCAGCCCATAGTAAGTGCTCAGCAAGTTGAGTTCAGAATACTCCAAGGTTAATTCTAATATCTGATGAGTAACAATGATAATAACTTTCCCCTGGTCGGGTCAGCACAGAAGCCCGGGGCCAGGCAGATCAGCTGAGGTCAAATGACCCATCGCTTGGTTTCTGAGAACAGCCCCGGTGGGATTGACAGCTTCGGCCCATCTCTCAGCCAGATCTGCAGTGTTGCGGGGACACCCAGCAAGCTCATTCTGTCCTCAGATTTCTTCCCTGTGGGGATCAAGGCGGGGGAGCACAGGCCTTGGATTATAAACACATTCTTGCCTCTCCCTGTGTAAAGTGATAATGCCAGAGGTGCCTGTCACTAAGCAAGGGACTGTGCCATCCCTCCAAGGCTCCTTGTCCCCACAGATGACTAGGTGCCTGCTGGTAATAGGCTCTGGGGACTGTCTTAAAAGTCCTTGTTTCTCTCCCCTTTGTCTTTGTTTGTTTAACAGCTGTGTTGCACAGGTGGATATGGGGTGCGTTCCTCCTAACAGTGATTTTAGGTAACTTAAACAAGTTTTAATAGATTTTCTGGGGAGCAATTTTATGTCCACAGTGAATCAGACGGAGAGCACGGAGAATGCCTGATCCTTCCTACGCCCTCAAACACAAGCAGGCTTCCCCCATCTACATCCCCTGCAGAGGGTACGTTTGTGACGCCAGTGAACCTGCACCGACACGTCATTATCGCCCAGATTCCATAGTTCACTGTAGGGTTCACTCTTGGTGTTATACCTTCTATAGGAGCTGTTGACTTTTTACACCAGAAATTGTACCACGAAAGCTTATTCAAGTAATTCGGGGTGAGGCTGGTGATGCTGACCTATTTCTAAATAATCCATTTTGGAGAAGAGCATTTGAGATGGAATGGAAATAGAAAAGAAAGAAAGACATGATGGAAGGAAGGAAAAAGAGAGAAGAGAAGAGACCATCCATGCACCCAGGCAGGTTCCCCCCCACCCCAGTCTCTGAAGCTCTTCACAAGCAGATGTCAGTGGTTGTTCTTGCCTAAAACTCATACTCTTCTCCTGTTTCCAAAATCTTCCCACCATCCCCCACCGTCCCTGGGCCTTCCTCTTCCTGGGGGGACGAATTCTGCCTTTGAATCTTTGCCTTGAAGCTTTTTTGCTGCACATCCTCCAGGCCTCCATGGTGAGGCTGCCAAACTGTGAAAGGGGAAAGTTTTATTTTGAAATGGAAGGCTCAGGAATGGAACCAGGCAATTCTGAAGAGATTTTTTTCCCCTGTACCTAAGATAACTTTTTATTGCTCTTGCAACGTTCTTGTAAGGAAATCCAAGTCGGCCTCCTGCTCTGACAGATGAAACCTTGAGGAGCTGGCTGCCTGCCCCCAGAGCCCGGACAGCGCTGAGATGTCCTTCCAAACGGGGGCCCAGACAGCTGGAGGGCTCCAGTTACTCAAGAGGTGAGTGACATGGACACTTGGCTGGTTTAAGGAAGGGGAAGAGTGGGGCAGGGAGCTGGAGGAGGGGGGACAGAGGAGAGAGAAGGGCAGTGACAAGAGGGTGGGGGCGCAAGGAAGGCAGGAAGCACCCCGGCTGAGCCCTGGCTGTGGAGCAGCCTGGAGGAGGAGGGGAGCGTGCTTTCTGACCATACCCCTCGCTGGGTTTTCTGGGGCAAGGGTGGTCCCCCTCTTGAACCTCAGGGTGTGACTGGTGACTTTCCAACCCAAATTATACCTAAAGTGGAAACCGTTCTGGCCGTCTCGCCCAGGATCATTAAGGTCCTTTCATGGCAAATGATGGTTATAGAAGCTGGCCGTCTCCAAGCCAGCAAGTGGAGTTTGCTCTAAACCTTTGATTGGAGATTTAAATGTGTATTGTTTTTTTCAAATAGTTAATTAAAATGCACACCCATTTAAATGTTTTTATTTTTCTAAAATGAATATGGATGGTGTTAGCAATGATAAAAAATGATTTTCAGTAATAAAAATTGAATTGGTTTGAAAAGTCACAAAATAATTTATAAAATTTGATAGAGAAAGCAGTGATAAATCCAAACTTTGCCTTGGTTAATTGGTGAGATGGAGGTGGATTTGAAACAAGAGATAGGACTTACCAACTTTTTTTTTTTAATTATAGTTGATTTACAATGTTGTGCCAATTCCTGCTATACGGACAGCAAAGTGACCCAGTCATTCATTTGTTAAACCTAAGTGGGGGGGTCATGGATATCTGTGACTCAGTCATATATGTATTCTTTTTCTTATATTATCTTCCATTGCATTCTATCCCAAGAGATTGGATATAGTTCCATGTGCTGTACTGACTTTTTTAACTGTTGTTTGGCTTGTTAAAACAAATGTACATTACTTTGTTGTTTTTTAAAGTAAACTCAAGAAAACTTTTTAAAAATTTTTGCCATTTTTGTTTGTTTGTTTTTGCTTTTTAGGGCCACACCTGCAGCATATGGAGGTTCCCAGGCTAGGGATCTAATTGGAACTACAGCTGCTGGCCTACACCACAGCCACAGCAACACCAGATCCAAGCCATGTCTGTGACCTACACCACAGCTCATGGCAATACCGGATCCTTAACCCACTGAGCAAGGCCAGGGATTGAACCCGCAAGCTTATGGTTCCTAGTCAGATTCCTTTCTGCTTCGCCACAACGGGAACTCCATGTTTTTATTTTTTTTTTTAAAGGCTGTTTCATTAAGTGAAAAACTTTTAATTCACTTTTTAAATGTATAAAGTTTGGTGAATCAAAACTTTCACTAGACTTTATACAATTAAAATACAAATGGTATTTTTTTAACTAGTTAGCATAGCCTTTCTGCCAGTTTTACATGTGTCAGCCCACCTGCCGAAAGTTGGGTTGTACATTTGTACTTCAGTATGGGCCTTATAGGGCTTTCTGTCACAAGCAAATACTTCCACCATGTGAATTCAGATATTCAGATAATGTGCATTCCATTCAGAATGTCAATAGCTTAAATAACTTTTTTTTTTCAACTGTGAAATTGCAAGCAGACAAAAAAGTCTGGAAAATAATTTAACAAATATCCATGACCCACAATTTGATTTAAGAAATGTTATTTGTCCATATTTGCTTCAGACCCTTAAAAATAATTACAATAGTAATAATAATTACAGACTACAGTTATGTATCCTCTGCCTTCATCTCAGGAACAACTCTTTGCCTGAAGCTGGTATGTATCTTCCTGTCCAGTGACTGTACTTTCATTTTGCGTGTATATCCATAAACATGGATATGCACCATTATTTTTTTTTTTTTTTTTTTTGGTTACGCCCAAGGCATGCAGAAGTTCCTGGGCCAGGGATCAAACCTACACCGCAGCAGTGACCCAGGCTGCTGCAGTGACAACACCTGATCCTTAACCCACTGCACCACAGGAACTCCCTAGGCACCATTATATTTTAAAACTAAACCAAAATATTTTAGTGCTGTGTACATAATTATTTTGGAGATTTATCCAAGTTGATATGTGTACCTCTGGAGCACTCACTTTCATTGTTCTATGGCTATTTTCTATAGTATGACTTTATAGATACTATATAAATTATAATATATATTATATATTATAAAGTCATTAATAAAAGTCTTTAATATATATTAAAGTAATATATAAATAAGTCTTTAATATATATTATATATTATAATATGTACCATTATTTCACATATTTATTACATTATAATATATATTTATATTATATAATATATATAGTGTGACTTTATCCTATATAGTATGACTTTTATGCATTTATTTCTCCATTCCCCTATTGATTCAAAACATTTCTAATCTTCCCATTGTAAAAAAAACACTGCATTGAACATCTTTGTGTGCCTTGAACTCAAACCAGAACACACCCTAGGATTGTCTTAGCAGGGGAAGTGCCATGTCACTGAGACACCTTTTAAAGTTTAAGAGCGTGGGAGTTTCCGTCATGGCTTAGTGGTTAACAAATCCGACTAGGAACTATGAGTTTGCGGGTTCAATCCCTGGCCTTGCTCAGTGGGTTAAGGATCCGGTATTGCCGTGAGCTGCGGTGTAGTTTGCAGGCGCGGCTTGGATCCCGTGTTGCTGTGGCTGTGGCGAAGGACGGCGGCTACAGCTCCTGTTAGACCTCTAGCCTGGGAACCTCCATATGCTGTGGGAACGGCCCTAGATAAGGCAAAAAGACAAAAAAAAAAGTTTAAGAGTGAGAGAGAAACATGCAAAATTTTAGGTTTTCTTCCGGAAGGTTGGTTTTAATAATGATTCTGAGTCATCTCATTTCAGCTGATCATGAATTCACCACTTTCACTGACGACTTTTCCTCCTGAATTTGAAAACCAGGAAACCTATAATTTCAAGTCCTGATTATGAAGAATTTGTTGGTCAGAACTCAAAGAACTAACTCATTCTGAAGCTGAACTGAAAAAAGACTGGTGAATATGTTACTTGTTCTTTCTTTTCTCTCGGAATATTGCACATCAATTTGGAATTATTAAATGAGAATCATTAAGCTTATTTTATTTTTATTTTTTATTATTTTGTCTTTTTGGGGCCACACCTGCAGCACATGGAGGTTCCCAGACTAAGGGTTGAATCAGAGCTGTAGCCGTTGGCCTACATCACCGTCACAGCCACACCAGATCCAAGCCACATCTGTGACCCACACCACAGCTCATGGAATGCCAATCCTTAACCCACTGAGTGAGGCCAGGGATCGAACCTATGTCCTTATGGACACTAGACAGATGCGTTTCTGCTGAACCACGATGGGAACTCCTAAGCTTATTTTAAAAAGAAAGTAAGTCTTGGTAAGTAGGATAATGAATTTAGAATCCTGAGTCGTTGTGAAGCAGGCTGAGGGATGGCCCTGTACCTTTATTTGATGAGCACCAATGATGGTATTTTTTTTCCCTCCTTCTAGATCAATTTCAGCAGGTTGGCATCAGCAGATTCCAGGTGATTGACAGGCAGCTTTATTTTAACAGTCTGTTGGTTCCCAGTGATGTGTGACCTTCCTAAAGAGGTAAAATAATTCCTTCTGTCGTTGTCTCTGCCCTGCCTCAGTCCAACCCTGTCAGGAATCTGTCCTCCTAAGCTGAGTGCTACCAAGGGCCGACAGACCCGTGGGGACGTACCTTTGCTCACCTGTTCTTCAGCCCCGTGTGGCCACCTGCTGTGAAGGTGTACAGCAGCTGTTCCAGGCCTTTCCAGGGCTTCCCAGTGCTGCCAGCACCTCAGCCCTGTGTGTCCCAAAGTGCCGCCAGGTGTGATATTCAGCATGGACAAAGGTGGCCTATGGCTACGTCTAATGCATTGTAATAGTTTTTAGGCATATTTCACATATTACTGAGGACAAGGCTAAAATAAGCATTTAAGTTTAAAACAATCCTTTCTTTTAAAGAAATATATTAAGTACATAAAGGTGCATGCGTCTGTGGCAATACAAAGATCACATGCAGTAACTAGATTTAGGAGACAGCGGCGGAGCCAAAGCATATTCTGGTGTAAGGGCTGTGGGTCACTGAATTTCCAGGAGCACCACACGCATGTGAGTGCTGATTTGGGCCTGTCCCTTCAGTTCCTTGAGTCTCCGTTTACACACCTGGAAAACACAGGGTTGGACTGAATCCTTGATTCTCAGCCTTGTCTTTACCCTTGAATCGCCTGGCATCCTCTGCAGACCAGCTCAGTTAATATCCCTGACTCAGTGTTGTTTAACAGCTTCCCCAGGTAGCTATATGCGGGCAAGGTCGAGACCCACTAGATGCACTCCCGTCTGAGGCTCCTCCAAGGTCTAAGATGAGTTGATTTTCTGATCCCATGAAAAGTAAGTACTGATTCAGTAACAGCAGAGGAGGCTCATGGTCCCCTTGGACTCAGCCATTACTAGTGTGAGTTTTAACCACTGCCCAGGCCTGGGTCAACACTGGGCTGGAAGGTCCCTGAGGGCAGGGATCATGACCTTTATCTGGGTTTCAGCAGTTCCTGGGCCAGTGCTTGGTATGGACGAGATGGTCAGTAAACGCTGGGTGAGAGAATGATAAACTGAAGTTCAGGAATATGACTTTATAAGGGCATCTAGGCTTAATCAAGTGGTCAGGGATGAGTAACTAAACTCACAAGGGACTGGCTTTTGTGCCAGAATTCCAGTTTATTGATTTGTCAAGGGATCTCCTCTGGGTCTAAGAAGTGGACTCAGTCTCTGTCCTAGTATAGTCTCTTCCTGGTGATGAGGATCAGAAGGTTACTTGGTGAGCACAGAAGAAAAATTGCATCTTCTGTGCTGTTTCCATCAGGTTCTGATGATCCAACGGCCTGGCCTTCATTTCTTTCAAGGCTATATTTATATAAAGGGTCAGGGTCAATCATTCAGAATCAGAGTGCCTGTGGGTCCTCCTGGTGACACACTGATAGATTTCCATCTTCCCATTTCCTTTTGCAAATATTCACCCTGACGTTTATACTCGTTACCACAACACACGGTCTCCCTTGATTGTTTTGCCTTAAGTTAGCTGCTTGCTCATGACATACTTGGGACAGGCACTTTAATCTCCTCGGCAAGGTCACTCCAAATCTCTCTGCAAGATGGGTTACTTCTGGAAAGCTGTCTTGAAGACAGCTAATCCCCTCCTTCTGGCAGGCATGACTTATAGGGATGGCATCTGCTGATCTTTTGCTTCGAGGGCATTCTTATTTTGAGGACTGAAGTGTGTGGTGCACCTTCTACAGTTACCACGACTAAAAATACTTTGGAGGGTGAGGAGTCTTCAAGGGGACTGCAGCCTGGGCTTGGATTTTGGTGCTGTGTTTCAAGCCCACAGCCTTGTTACTGTGCTGAGCTGCACGTTACCTGCTGGACCGATATTTTAGGTTATAGTTGATTGTAGGCCATCCTTTATGCTGAGCTTTATGATTGCGTTGCCTTTTCCCTACGCGAGTACCTAATAATCACGTTGTTGTGATTTTCCTGATTGCACCACCACCATTTTGTGTCAATATGCAGAGTTAGCTACCTTCCCTGCGCCTCGTGCCGAGCCTTCATTTTTCTTACACAGACCTGAGCTTCCATCCATGCGTGTCAGCTATAGTCCCCCCAGCCTGCCCCACCGCATACCACCTCCCTCCCACTACCAGCAGTATCATTGGGGAGCTTCCGGGTAAACCTAAGACCAGATGTATTTGTGTTGCACAGGTGGTGCTGGAATTTTCTAGAGAAAAGTATGAAACAGGCTGCAAGCACATCCAAACTAAACTATGGGTGTGTCTCTGCATCTCAGTGTGCACTGATTCTGTTACTGAACGAAACTTGGGTCTGCTCTCCAGATGCACAGCCAAGCCAATCTATGGAAGGAAAAGGATAAGGCACCAAGCAAGGAGAACAGGTACCTTATGCTCAGAAGACCCGCACTCCCCCGTGGCTCACAGGAAGGTGTTTAAAGACATTGTGAGGAAGAGGGTTGCAGGTGTGTGATCAACTTGGGCATAATTCTCTGAGTGGTTGATGATGAGGTTCCAGTCTTCCAGTTCCAACCAGTCTGAGCCTGTGTAATGGCTCAGGAAATTATCTATTGCCTTGAGGAGGAACTAAAGGTCCTCAAGTTTGTTTTATGGCTAAACTATTATTATTTTGTCTTTCTTGGCCTCTTTCTTTTGTTTCTGCATTTTCTCACTTCTCTGATTAAATTTGCTCTTTGGAAGTCAGGGAGGGCCCAAGAGGCTAACCTTTTTTTTACAGATAAGAGTTAGGGAGCACGGGGGAGTCTGGCCCCAGGAAGACATCACAGGGTCCTGCTCAGTTTCAACTTGATGAGCTGTGTGAGTGTCACTCAGAGTCACTCATGTGCTGATAGGTTGCCAGTCCAGGCATATGTTTGTCAGGCTTCCCCACTCACTGCCCGCAGTTTTGTTTTTGTATTTGTTTTTGTTTTCGGCTGCACCTGTGGCATATGGAAGTTCCCGGGCTAGGGACTGCAACCTACGCCATAGCTGTAGCAACCCTGAATCCTTAACCCACTGTGCGACAGCAAGAACTCCTGCCCCCTGTTTTTTAGTGTGCTTAAAGAAAAGCAAATGCTTCCGCCTTATAAAAATAGTAGAGTAACTTTGAGGACTTGCTCTTGCATTAAGGAAGTTCTTCCTTAAAATTGATATACATTTTCCTTCCGACATTCATAGGCTAATTGCACCATAGGTGTGGGTGTGTACATGTGCACACTTGTGAGTGTGTGTAGGTATTTGCATGTGAACAGAACATTTATGGGAGTTCCCTTCATGGCTTAGTGGTTAAGGAACCTGACTTAGGATCCATGAGGATGCAGACTTAATCCCTGGCCTTGCTCAGTGGGCCAAGGATCCGGCGTTGCCATGAGCTTTGGTGTAGGTTGTGGACATGGCTTGGATCCTACATTGTTGTAGCTGTGGTGTAGGCTGGCAGCTGTAGTTCGGATTAGACCCCTAGCCTGGGAACCTCCACTTGCCATGGGTGCAACCCTAAAAAGCAAAACACACACACACACACACACACACACACACACACACACACACACACACAAGAATGTTTATGGAAGGGTATATAAGAAACGGGAAACTGATTACTTCAGGGAAGAATTCTGATCTATTAAAAGGTCAGTGGTGTTTAGCATATTCACAGAGATGTGCAACCATCATCATGGCCTAATGTTAGAACATTTCAACCCCCATTTCAGCCCCCCAAAAGAAGCTCGATACACATTAAGTTGTCACTAACACTAATCTGTTTCTGTCTCTATAGAAATTTGCCTATTCTGGACATTTCATATAAATGGAATTATATAATATGTGCTCCTTTGTTCCTTAAAAAGAGCAGTGTTAACAGTACTTTGCCTTTCCCTGATAATTTAGGCTTATTGTCATTGATGGAATGCTTGTGGTGACCTCAAGGAATACCAGGGCCCCAGGGCTGCTTGCCTCTGTGTCCCAGGGCCTGTTCGGATGGCTCACAGCCCAGGCCATCAGGACATTTCTTGTCTTGGGGTTTTTAGCTCTCATTTTAACCATTATCTCCTTTCTGGTTGAACCAGGTCTCTTGTTTTTGCAAAGTTGGACCATTAGTATCCAAACTAGATCAGACCCAAAGTCTCATGCCTTCTCTCGACCCAGGCTCACAGCGTAGCTCAAGTGTGAACCCGATGGTATCCTTCTCTCCTTCTCCTGGAGAAATAAACAGGATGAAACCTTCCCTTTTTGCATTGCTCTCCTGAGCATCTTGTGTCATTCAGTCAGCTAAATTCCATCTTAGCGGTAAATCCCCCACAAGTATTTTATGATCTCTCTGGTTTACGTGGTGCTAAACCCTTTGATTCCTTGTATCCTTCCTCCCCTTTCTTAAAATAGTCTGCAGCCCTCACATCAGGGACTTTATCCACTTTCCTTTATCTGAAATTGCCTAACTGTAAAAGAACACTTTCCCTTATTTTCCTTAAGAGCCTGCCTTACCAGAACATTCTTGAATGCAAACCTCCAGGCAGGGTAGGGCAGGGCAGGCCCTAAGTCAGCGGGGCACCTGTCTGCCAAGTCCAAGAGCATTTGCTTGTTTGACACAGAGAGGGTATTTGCCCTCTGAACTGTCCTGGGCAGTTGAGTCTCTGTAAGTATTTTCTTTACCTCGGTGGAAGTAGGGTGAAGAGGTGGGGTTTAACTGTGGGGACACCGTGTCTGGTCTGGGCCAGACTTACAGGTGCTTTGAGGTTTGAGTCAGGATGACAGGGAGTGAGTCTGGCTAGAGGAACATGGCGTCTGACCAGAAGTAAGTCATAGGAACTGGAGATTTTGTGGCTCACTGTCAGGATAACAGTTTGGGGCACCCTTGCTGAGAGCAGTTCTGGGTCAAAGTGAATCTGGAGACTAAGAAAATTCATTCTGTGTTCGGGAAACCAGCTCGTCTCTGGGCCTGACTTGGGCAGGGAAAGCATGGCAGTAGAAGGATGCCTGGTGCCCAGCAGACGCGGGCAGTGCCTGCGGAGTGACCAACTCTCTGGTGTCGATCTGAGCAGTTGGTAGTGACTGTCTCACAGGGGTTGCTGAGAACGGTTGGTGGGAAATGCTCTGACTTAGGACTGACCTGCAGGGGGTGCAGGTGATCAGGTGGAGAGAAGCTGGTGTGGGAAGTGAGATGGGAGCCTGAAAACATGGAAGTGGCCCTGAATTGCAGATGGCACCAGGGAAGGGTGGGTGCATCCAGCTCTGCGTGATCTGCTAGCAGGGCACTTTGCTGGACTCAGACGCAGGCAGCGAGGACACCCCCAGCTCCGTGGGCGATAACCAGAACTGAGGCATCCCCACAGCCACTGTGCTTGGTGGGACCGCATTTGAGGACGAGGAAGCACTGCCCTCTGGTGGTAAAAGCCATCAAATGCACATTGAAAAGAATTCCTTCTGGAGCCTCTTATTTACAACTTCTCAGCGGATGCTTCCGGCATGTGGGCTTTGGGACTGATCTTACTAACCTGCATGAACCCAATCCCGCCGTGATATGAGTATAAAAGTCAGGGAAAATAATGTACATCGCGCCTCGGTCTGGCGCCACTAGTAGTCTGAGACATAATCCATTTCGTCCTGAAGAACTGCCACTTAGTAAACACCTAATAATGTGGCAGGCATTACGCGAGGCCTTGGCGTCTTACTAGTTTATAATCTAGGAAAGGGGCTATAATTATTCACAAGTTACAGATGAGTAAACTGAGGCTTAAGGCGAGGTTTCACTCTTGCTTCGAGAGCGTGATATTCAGTTCTGGGTGCCCCCAACCTGTTAACAACGGTAGTGCCCCTCCTCTGCCCCAGAGAGTGGGAGTAAGAGGGGAGTGGAATGGGTGGGGCACTATTTTATGTCTAGCTAACATACATCTATAATGAATATGTATCACCTCTCTCTATAGATTTAAATTAGAGTAAATTCTAGGTTTCCCCCATGATGAAAGGATGTTGCTGGTCTCACATATCCAGGCCAAGGCTCTTTGACCTTGACAGGCAGGGATCCAAAGGAATTTGGTAGCTATTTTATGCCCTCTGAAGAGCCAGGAGGGGGAGTTTATTCTGTGTCATCTCCAGAGTGCAGATCCAGGCCAGGGGAGGGAGCCGCGTTCTCAAAGCAGATTTCAGCTGCACATCAAAGCACATTGTAAGCCTGTAGGAGCTGTCCGCCTGTGAAAATTGGGGCTCTTGGAAGTGAGATGTCTCTGGAAGGGCTTCGACTGGAGGTCCCTGGGAAGTTTATACGGGAGACTCAGTGGTGGGGCAGGAGGAGACTCATTAGAAGGTGGGCTTCCCGTCCTAAAGCCTCTGATGTCACGCTGTCCCTCCCATCTGCATCTTTCCAGTGGGCAGCAGTGCCCACTCTCGCCTGTAGGTGGCAGCCTTGCCTCAGTACTGGCCCAGCCTGATCTGTTCCTGGGTTCTCACCTCCTAAGGTTTACAAACTCCTGCATGGAGGGTAAGGAGCAGGATTGGGAAGAAGGATGGCACCCCCAGGGTGTGATTTAATTGGTGTTGGGTGTGGTCTGGGCCTGGGGATTTTTTAGAGCCCCCAGGTAATCTAAAGGGACTGCCTGAGTGCTCTGACTCTGCCATTTCTGTTGGTTCAGTGGCCAGCTTGTGTTACAGTCTCTGCTTCACTGCAGGGGGGTGCTGGACCACAGAAGGAAACCCAAGCATCAGAAGAGGTTTCACCAAAAGCTGTAGAGAATACAAGCTCACTAGAGGAGAGAAAATTAAAGGATTCCCCCCAGAACCAGGGAGAGGGAGGAAACAGTAGCCTGCACAGTGCACAGGAGGGAGCGACAGGCTTCTGATTCCGTCAGGAAACGAATTCCATCAGGCCACGCAGAGGGCAGGGAACCCTCTAGAAGGCCATGAGACACGGGACCGGGGGCTGGAGATGGTCTCTTGCAGTAGCAGGGGTTTGGCTTGTGACCAGGGGTTTGGCTTGTGACCAGTTCTGGGATGCAGGACTCTTGGGGGACCTGGCAGAGAGGATTCGTAGGCAGACTGAGGGCTTCATGAGGCAGAATTGCCCTGAGGAACTGGACTCCTGCCAGGACAGCGACCTGACCCAGGCATCTGCCCTCAGATCGGCCCCAGCCCAGTGTCAGGAGTTCACAGAGAAGGGGCCATGCATCCATAAGAGCAGAAACAGCTATTTCCATACTATCTCGAGACACGGGGCATAAGCCACACTGCTCTGGCCAAGGTTGGGACTAGGGTGAGACAAGTGAGTGCAAGATTTAAGGAGGCAACAAAAAACTTGATCATTAATAAGCTTAGTAATATTTCTGTCTAATTTTTTTTTTAATTAGACTAACGGCTTTATTGAAAGGTCAGAGCAGATCCCCTCTCCCCTCATGGTTCTGGTAGCATCGGCATCAGGCTCTGAGCATCCAGGAGTCCTGTAGACCCCGGTCTAATATTTTTAAAATCAAAATTAATGCAAAAGAATGCATGATGAGCAAAATATTATCATTTTACATTAAGACAGAGTGGAATCAATGGTTTTTCCTTTTGCCTCGGCTGCAGTGTGGCACGGTCCTGCCGTGGGCTCCCTTCCAGAGCACCGGCAAAGGGCAGAGGGGCATTGTCTCCCACTTTCCACCTGCACTTTCCCGGAGCACCCATCAGCTTAGGCACCTGGAGAACTGTAATACTTAGAGCTGCAACCCCTGCTGGGGGCTGTGGCGACTGGCGGGGCAGTGCTGCCACCTAGTGGGAAAATACTGGTAGAGCACCAGAGATTGCCAGGCGGAGGCTGTACACAGAATGGCTGACACTCGCGCGTGGGAAACCCTGCTTGGGGACTTGCACAGACGGCGGTGGGGGCGGGGCAGCCGGGGACGTGGGAACAGATGTACCAGGAGGTGGGAAAGCTCAAGGTAGCGTTGCTGAGACGCTGTTAGTGTTAGTTCTTGCCGGCTGGGTACCCCGAGGACAGGGTAATTCCCTTTCCGCAGTAGCAGAAATAGTAGCCGAGGAATCTGAATCTTTGAACAGCTGCTCTCCAAGAGTTTACATTTAGGGAAATCATTAGCATCCCCAGGGGAACCTTAATGGCAGATCCCCAGGCTCCAACCCAACCTACTGAGTCACGTTCTTTGGGGTAGAACTCTAAATTCTGTGTGTTTTAGAAGTACACCAGGCAGTCTGCTGTCCAGCTAGGTTGGGAACCTGGGGATAGTTCTGATGGTTCATTTTATGGGTAGCGACTTAAAACCTGGAGAATGAGCTGCCCAGGCTGATGAGAGAAACCGTAAGCAACGTTGAGACTGGTCAGCTTTTCTTACCCCTTGTACTTCCAGTGACTAAATTCTTTGTGTGTGTGTATGTGTGTGTGTGTGTGTGTGTGTGTGTGAAATACAAACCGCTGGGGTAGGAACTGTACTACCCAGTAAGGAAGACAGCTTAGGGAGCATGCACAGAATAGAAACATGCCCCTGGGAATGTGTGCAGGACCTCTGGTGGGTGCAGAGGACCAAGAGGGCCGGGGTGTGATAGGGTTTCAACACATGCAGCTGGCCCTGGGGGAGGGGGTGGCCCGGGGAGGGGCCGGGTGGGAGGAGCACCTTGTGGGCCGTGGGACCCAGGTGGAGGGTCAGTCTCGGGTGTGTGCGCTCAGCCGATGGGCAGAGGAGACCGCTGATGGTGTCTGGACAGAGCAATGACAAGTTAGTGCATTTCAGATAGGACTCAGGGGGACAAGGCTGTATCAGGTAACCTGAATGGACTTGGCTGTGACTTTGGTCACCTTGACTTCTGTGCTCTTTGGGGCCGATGGCTTTGGACCTGACTGGGCCTCAAATCCCACGTCTCCATGTCACCAGCCTGCAAAACCCAAGAAAGGTTTCAGTGCAGCCGTGAGAGGCAGGAAGAGACCTGTCTAAATTGCCTCTTCCTTTTGCTGTTATGATTAATATTCAAACTGTTTTTATCTCAGGAGCTCAAGGTGATTTAAAATGTAGAACTGCTCTTCATGTTTCCTTACAGCGGTGGCTGGAGCCACAGCAAACGCCCCTCTTCATCTTCAACCCAAGTTTCAGCCAGTGAAACAGAGGCAGTAGATTGCTCAGAATTACGGGGCAGGACAGGGCGGGCGGGCGTCACCCGGGTGTCAGCACCAAGCCGCTTGGGCAGCAGGAATGTTCCAGGGTCAGAGTTAGGAGTTTGAATCCCGGCTTGTGGAGCTATTTGGGGTTCAGAAGTGTGGGGGTCCCTCACTGCTGACAGGACTGATTCTAAGCTGGGGCCAGTGCCGTTGGTGCCACTCTGGCCCCTTGGGAGGAGATGGGGAGACACGGGGGGCGGGGAGACACCCTGTTTAAAGCTCCCTCTGATTGCAGCAGGTCCTTCCTGGGGGGCCCGTGGTCCTCGTCCCACGGAGCCGCTCACAAGGTGAGACTGAGCCCATGGCTGCATGCTCTTGAGCATGGGGGCTTGACTGTGGCCACAGCGCCTTGACTCAGTGTATCTATAGGTCAGTCATGCCCTAAGACCCTCTCACGGTCTGGATTTACTGTGGGACTGAAGGCAAGTCACTCGAACAGGTGAAAACTCATGTCCTTTTCAACTACTTTCCAAAAGTGACCATCCCATCTTCACTGCCCTGTGGGCTGGCGTAGGAATGATCTGGAAAGTGTATTTTAGAACTGCGACGTCTGGCCTCCACATCAGCACCGTCGGGCACCTTCTGGCTGTGGGCATCATGGCGGTGGCGAGAAGGGGCCTGACTGGACTGCACTCCGCAGGCTTCCTGAGTAAGCCTGGGGTGGACGGGGGACGGGAGGAGGAGCTGTTAGGTTTCCAGCTGAGGGCTGGCTCTGGCCCCTGGCCATGAGGCCAGGGTGCCCCCCAAGTAAACGCCCATGTAAGCGCCTGTTCTTCACATCCCCACACCTGTTGCCCAGGGTACAGAGACCCAGGCCCAAAATAGGCGCAGCTGCTGCAGATGCTAATCTGGCCCCTCGCTGAGGCTGAGCCATATTTGGAAATGTCTGGCCCGCCACCCCACCCTCAGCCTTGGGACCTTAAGGCGGAGCTCTCGTTCCCTTTTCCTGGCCTGGCTTTCCTGGGGACTTCTGTCTGCCTGTTTCCTGTCCCTGGGCACATAGTGGGAAGCTGGTAAATGACAGGTGAATGAGTTGGTACCGAAAGGAACACAGACCTGAGATGTGCAGCCTCAAAGCCAGCTTCACAGGGCAGCGCCTCACCCCCAAGGGCCTCCTCTGATATTTGACTCTGTCTTCAGGCTTCCGAGCCCCTGTGACCCGCGAGCAGCCGTGCTCACACCCGCCGTTTCAGGAAGCCACAAAGTTCCAGTGTGCGGTTAGCACTTCTCACACATCTGTAGAGGTCGGCTTCTGGGTTATTGTTATGTCTTTCTTAACGACACGCAGAGCAGAAAGTCAGAACTGGTTTTCCCCAAGGTCACAGAGTGTCCCCCACGGCTTTCCTTTCTTACTAGGAATTCATTCAGCACATGTTGAGCACCTGCTGTGTGCAGAGCACTGGCTCACCGCTAAAGGGATTGACTTTCTTTTGGTCTCTCAGTATAAAAGTATGTCACCGTGTCACCTTCCTCAGTTTCCCGTTTCCTCTGTTTTGTCTTGTTTTCCATCATCGTGGAGTACTTATATTTCTTTGTCCTTGAGGTTCAAGTTCTGTCTCATTTATTTTTGTATCTCTGGGTCACTGGGGAACCCTCTGTGGATTACAGGGGTCCATTTTCTTTATCTTAGATGCCCCTCTGTCTGCAAGCTGGTCTCTTGATGAAGGTGGCCTCCGGGCCTCTGTCACCTGCTCCCCTGGACCTCCTCAGGGGTCCTTGGGGCCACCTCTCATTTTCTAAAACATGGAGAAGGTCCCCCAATGCCCAGGCGACGGGGTTTCTTGCTCCTCACCGCCATGGAAGCATGAAACAACTTAGCTAAGAATAACCAGTACCCTCCTGGGCCCGGCTGCCCTCACCAGGCGCACAAGAGTCTCCGGAATGTCTTGGCTTTGCTCAGGGTAACTGGATCTCAGCTCAGCCCCGGCTGTTTTTAGCAGGAGGATTACTGGGAAGCACGGAAATAGATGCCATGTTCTGGGCAGCTTCCTCAGCCCACACTCCTAGGCACACTCTGCTATTAAAGCGCACAGCTGTCGCGGTGACCAGGCGGGGAGAAAAGGCCACCCTCCCCAGCAGGAGGGGACTGTAGACCGCAGCAGTTGTCTCCCTGAGGACATGTCGCTCCTACTAGAACTGAGCCCCTTACCTGTCCTAAAGAAGGGGGCCCTGCCAGTCATAAATCAGGATCTCATCGCTTCCAAATAAAGGGGGTCTGCGGTCCCAGTGCCCGCTCCTTCAGCTTCGATGGATACATTGTTTTATTCCTGTATTGAGCATGGCCTTTTTTTTTTTTTTAGGGCCACACCCACGGCAAATGGCAGTTCCCAGGCTAGGAGTCGAATTGGAGCTACAGCTGCCAGCCTGCACCACAGCCACAGCAACGCCAGATCTGAGCCGCATCTGTGACCCGCACCACAGCTCATGGCAGTGCCGGATCCTTAACCTGCTGAGTGAGGCCAGGGATCGAACCTGCAACCTCATGGTTCCTAGTCGGATTCATTTCAGCTGCGCCACAACGGGAACTCCTGAACATGTATTTCTTGTGCAATTAAAAAATTATAAAAGGTAATGAAAAATGGAAGTCTAGTGCCAAGAGATTTGAGGGTCAGTAAAGAATTCAGAAAGAGGTTTCTGGTGAGTATAAGAATTATAGGGGGGAAATTAATAAATTATGTCTAAGTACTGGAAAGAAAATTTTAAGTGAGGCTCTTTAGAAAAAGGAAAAGTAACTTGAAAGGGCCTTTAATGTGGAGGTGGTAGGATTCCACCTTCACCCTGGCTTGCCCTCCTGTTTGGGGTTCCTGTGTGAAAGGATCAGGAGATACTGCACATGAGTCAGGGTCCCCCAAGGCTCTACGGAATGGTTACGTGACCTGAGGGGCGCCCCCCCCCCCGAAGTGGGCCGAGTTGGTGGGCCAGAGAAGGGTTATAGCGGGAGGCCTGGAGGAAGTTAAGAGAAACAGGCAGCAGTCAGAAAGCCCTGCGGGCTTTGGCTTCATCAGCCCAGTCCTCACGGGCCTTGGGCTGTGCCCCGCCTCCTGGAGATAGTTCTGCGCCTATTGCCCATCGTCCCCACGAGGTGGCGCTGTGTGGTGGAAAGGAGAGTGGGCTCCAGGGAATCCGGCCGGGCTCCGTTTGTTTCTGCTGCATCTGTAAGAAGGCGTGACCGCCCGCCTTCTCTTGTCGTGGCTGAGTCCTTGCAGGCCGAGCGCTAGGGGAAGGAGTTCAGGAACAGGTCTGATCCCCCCTCCTCCTCCTGCTGGGGGCACAGGAGGGTGGCGCTCCGTAGGGCCTGCTTTGAAATGAGGTTCGCGCTTCCATTTTTTTGCGCATCCATTTTTTCCCCCTGCAGTACAGGGCTTATATTTTCTAGATCATGGGCATCCTTTGCTTCATGGAATAAGCAAATTGGTCACAATATTAACTCACAGAAAATGAATTTTTCCATTTTAGCCTCACAAAATCCCAGCCTAATGCAGTTACGGATCGCTCCTAGAACCCATCTCTTCCTCCTTTGGGTGAAATATTGCACTTGGCCTGTGTGTGGATATGGCAGGAAATGAGGTTTCCACGTCTGTGACCTACTTGTTATCAAATGCATCAGGAACCACTTTCATCAAGTCTTTCAAGTTCAAGAAAGCAAGTTCCTTCAAAGATGCACCTCTCTGCCAGGTTTTTTTTTTCCCCCTCTTCCTTATCTGTATTACATGTTTTTAAAAAGATAAGGAATATTTTGGAAAGCATAATTACAATATTGCTTTGAAAATGAAGTTATCCCAGCTCATCATCAGATAGCCAGTCAATATTGAAATTTAACCAGATGGGGCGTACCTGTGTGTATCTAAGAGGGCTACATCTCTTTTAATCCACAATTTCCATTTCTTTAATGTGTTTTCCTTGCAGATTACATATTGGAAAAACTAGATGTTTCATTGAGTTCTCCATATCCTGGAGTCTATTGGTTGGTTCTGCTTTTCCTGTAAGTTGGTGGACACATTTAGGGTCTGGATCAGACCCAAGTGAGATTGTTGGGCAGGAATTCTTCCTGGGCAGTAGTGTACATACTTTTGTCAGGAGGCGTTTGACGTCTGGTTGTCTTATTTTTTTGTGATACTAGGGGCCGGAATTCACCAGGGGTTCGTAATTCATAGCACAATGATAATATTCCAGGTCTCTCACTCCTCCTTTATCCCCAATTTGCATCCCTCATTTTCCTTTTGTGTCCCCCACTCTGTACAGAAGGCAGTCTATAGCTGGCTTTGTCAATTCCAAGAGGCTCTGAGTAACTGCAGCCCTTCTGGCCCAGCCTCAGGCCAGGGCCTGCACCAGGCTTGCTCTTGTTGCTGTGGTTTCCTCAGCACCAGCCACCACCAGGAGGACACAGGCCACTTTTGAGTCACAATGTTGCCATCAAGTATTGAGAGCAAGTCAGAGAGATATGGTGTTTGAGGTAGAATTATCTGAAATCACTGATAGGCCAAGTCTGACATCCATAGTGGCCTTTCTGTGGAATGACAAACCCCAGGTGGCACTGAACTCTCCTGGGTCTTTAACTGAGTCAGGCTGACTCAACTCCTAATTGCTTAGTGTCAGATAAAGAATGGAAGGTGACAGTTATTTCTGATAATTTTGACAACAAACCAGTGATTCCAGGTTTGAAGATGCTGTTTCCAGTTGCAGGTCATCTAGATATTTTGACTTCCTATTGTATTTTATCTCTTACAGTAAAGATGGGATTACCTGGATAAGCATTGTGCAGCCTTGAACTACTGCAGACTGAGCCAAGAACCCAGTGGTAGATTTGGACTGAGTTTTCGGAGGAAGCAGACGATATTTTATTCATCTGCGTACCCCTACTAGCACAGTGCTTACCAGGTTCCAGGCTAGACTGTAGGGCGACTCTGGCCCTTGCCTTATGAGGTGAGCCCTATTCCCCTTTGACCAGTTTTCCCCAACCAAACCTTCATGTTTCCCTCGGGTCCTGTTGGGAGACTTTGTCCAAGCTCCCCCCAACCCCTTTTTTCTACCAAAGCAGTGGTTAACCTAAGAGGACTGTTTTTATTTCTGATCTAATCTCAAATTTAAACCGAAAGCCATCTCTCCCTGTTCCCACACATACATACCAGTTGAATTTATCAAGCTATATGCTGAGATTTCAGCGTTGGGCATAAATATCACCAATGAACCTTTTCTGCCTGGGGAAGAGGAGACACGTACAACAAAACAGCCCCAAACTGAAAACAAGGTTTATTGCATGTGAAAAGCAGTCACATGGAAATGAAGGGTCAGGAGCCATGAAAATACACATTTTGCATATTTTCTGTCCTGTTGCAGAGGAGGATCGCTCACTCTTCACTCTCATGGACCACCATCTGGGGAGAAAGTGGGCGTTTTTAGCTTTGTTGGAGGCCAGAGACAGCTTCTCTCACTCCCTCCCCAGCGAGCATCTGGGATTGCTCTTGTATATCCCAGCAGGACATGGGACCGTCTCTGAACCTCAGGAGGATACAGGACTGCACACGCGGAACAGTCGCCCTGCAGCCTGAGACTGGCCCTTAGACTGAAGGAGCCCCTGTGGGGCTTCCCACCCACAGGCAGGTGTCCCCGTACCTACACGTGCAGTGACGGAGACTAGCCAGCAGACGGCGCCAAAAGTTCTCCGTGGGACCTGGATTTGCTTTTCAGGACGGTGGGAGTTTTTGTTTTCTTGTTGTGTTTTTAAGTTTAACTGAAGTATAGTTGACTTAAAATGTTGCTATAATCAGGACGGTGCTTTACTGTGACTTACAGAGCTGGGTGGCTTTAAGCAAATCCTCTCCCGAGCCCGAGACTGACCGGGTCTGAAGCCGAGCGTTCCCAGAAGTCCCATCCATCTCAGAAACGTCTCCCTCCCAGCAGGTTCCTCCTGGGGGCCACACCTCCCGCAGCACCCCGTCCCCCGCCTGGTGCCGCAGGACCACCTACCCGGCTGGAGGTGAAGTCTCGGGTCTTGGCGCGAAGCTTATTGACCTGAGATTCGGCAATATCGGCCCGTTCTTCAGCCTCCTCGAGCTCATGCTGAGCTTTCCGGAACTTGGTGAGATGCGCATTGGCTTGTTCATCCTAAAACCCAAGAGCCGGGGCAGGTAGGATCAGCGAGTGCCTCTCCGGAGTTCAGGGGGGAAGAGGGAGGTGCTGTGCGAGGACCGCGCTGCCTTACCGCCTCCTCCGCCTGCCTCTTGTAGGACTTGACCTTCACTTGAAGTTTGTCCACCAGGTCCTGTAGTCTCAGCACATTCTTCCTGTCCTCTTCACTCTGAAGGAGAGAACATGGGGAGGTTCCTAGACAGGGGGGGGCGGGATGCTGGAGGTCCCTGTTTTCTAGAGAGGACTCGGCAGCATTGGCACTTTACAGAGAAGATGCCTGTGGGGTTTTTTTCCACTTGCCTGGTAAGTTAACTCCTTGACCCGCCGCTCATATTTCCTGAGGCCCTTGACAGATTCAGTGTTCTTCTTCTGCTCCCCCTCGAGCTCAAACTCCAGCTCTCGGATCTGGAAGAATGGTTGGGGAGTTAGTCTGGGGCTGGAGCGTGACCAGGAGAGGCCAGAAAGCTGTGCTTGTGCTGGGGTCTGTCCCCAGGTACCCGGTTCTCCAGCTTCTGGATCTGCTTCTTCCCGCCCTTCAGGGCCAGCTGCTCGGCCTCGTCCAGGCGGTGCTGCAGGTCCTTCACCGTCTGCTCCAGGTTCTTCTTCATCCGCTCCAGGTGGGCGCTGGTGTCCTGCTCCTTCTTCAGCTCCTCGGCCATCATGGCCGCCTGAAAAGCACATCAGACCCACTCAGATACAGACGCAGGTAAAGTGCGTGGAGCTTTCGGAATCTGGGTACCCAGTGGAAAAGAGCCATGCTGATGACAAAGGACACAGGTGACATAATGGAATCTGAGGAGGGCTACACCAGGCACGTGACATAAGCTGAGAAGTGAAACTTCCAAGGGCTGGGTGAGAAGTGGTTTCTTTCCTTTTCTTAAACTGGCCTCCTTGGGACCTCCCTCCCCCCAGGAAGTTTCTCCCTTCATTATCACCATTTTCACCAGTTATGTTGTCTCAGGAACCCAAGACTCAGAGAGCTCTGAGCTGATGACTAGCATCACAAGAGTAGGGTGGCGAGTTTAAGGGAAGGCCTCTCAGGGATGGGGGTGTGAGAGCCGCAGGACCGTCACGAGGTAGTGCTGTCCTTCCGGCAGCAGGTGGCACTGTGGCAGCCTTGGGCACAGGGCCCAGGCCTCTGCGAGCAGGAAGTTTGGTGCTGGCAGGAGGGAAGCCGGCTTCCTGGGAGGTGACATTTGATGGGATACTGACCCCGTTCTGATCCCAGGGTCTCATTTTCAAATTTGGAATCAACCATACATTGAAGGAATGAAGAGCATACCTCTCCGCCGGCACAGGAAGCAGAATCCCCCTGATCTTTTTTTATCCACGCTACATTATTTGCTTAAAGGTATGGGGAAGGGGGGAGCGCTTCTGGAGAACTCAAACGCTGTGCAGGCCCGGAAGGCCGCACCCTGACTGCTGGGCGCTATCTCAGGCAGCCGCTGCGCGGGGCGGGGGGAGCCTCACGTCGGTGATGGCCTTCTTCGCCTTCTCCTCGGCGTTCCTCGCGTCCCTGCTGGCATCCTCCACCTCGCTCTGGAGCTGCGTCAGGTCCGTCTCCAGCTTCTTCTTGGTGTGGATGAGGCTGGTGTTCTAGGGTGAGCAGAGCGGGGTTACTCGGGCCTGTGTGAGGCCGGGGTCCCCCAGCCGTGTTACCAGCCCCTCACCTGGGTGTGGAGCAGCTGCACCCTCTCGCTGGCATCCAGGAGCTCCTGCTCTGCGACTTTCCTGCTCCTCTCCGTCTGCTCCAGAGTGGCCCGCAGCTCCTCCACCTCGGCCTGCAGCAGGCTGGCTCTGCGCTCCACGATGGCCAGCTGCTCCTTCAGGTCCTCCTGGCCGCGGAGAGCGTCGTCCAGGTGGAGCTGGGTGTCCTAGCCCGAGGGCAAAGGGAACGTCTGTTGAGTCGAGAACCCCGCCTCCAGTGAGCGTGGTGGAGGTGGGAGCGCTTTCCCCCAGGGAGCCCTCGCCAACCTTCAGCTGTCCCTGGACGCTCCGGAGGTGTTTGAGGGTCTCCGCCGCCTGGCGGTTGGCGTGGCTCAGCTGGATCTCGATCTCGTTCAGGTCCCCCTCCATCTTCTTCTTGATCCTGAGGGCCTCGTTCCGGCTCCGCACCTCGGCGTCCAGGGCGCCCTGCATCGTCTCCACGGCTCTCTGGTAGTTCCTCTTCAGCTGCTCAGTCTCTTCGTCTTTCTCAGCCATCTTTCTATCGATTTCTGACTTCACCTGTGTCAGTTCCAGCTGGATTCGGAGGATCTTGGCCTCTTCATGCTCAAGGGCGGCCTTTGAAGGACAAAAACAGACACAGTACCAGTGATGGAAACGATCCGCTCCACTAACCTTTGGGGTAATACAGCGTCAGTGGAATATTCATAACTCTTAACTCTGCCATATTCAAAACTATCTTTAAAAAAGTCCCTAACTTAACTTCATTGCAGAAATAGAATGATTTGTTGCTATTTGTTTTTATAATATTATCAAAGGATAACAACATTTAAATCCTATTTCTTAGGAACTTAAGGCACTCTATAGATTTTTAAGTTCATCTAAGACTTGTGTAAAATCTCATTTTTAGGTCTTTTTTTTTGTCCTTTTTTTTTTTTTTTTTTTTTTTTTTTTTTTTTTTTTTTTTTTTTTTTTTTTTTTGCCTTTTGTCATTTTATGGCCGCACCCGCGGCATGTGGAGGTTCCCAGGCTAGGGGTCTAATCGGAGCTGTGGCCACTGGCCTGCGCCTCAGCCACAGCAACGCAGGATCCGAGCCGCGTCTGCAACCTACACCACAGCTCACGGCAACGCCGGATCGTTAACCCACTGAGCAAGGGCAG
>PVHT021183616.1:195116-210056 GCA_004024745.2 Catagonus wagneri
GCTAGGGGTCTAATCGGAGCTGTGGCCACTGGCCTGCGCCTCAGCCACAGCAACGCAGGATCCGAGCCGCGTCTGCAACCTACACCACAGCTCACGGCAACGCCGGATCGTTAACCCACTGAGCAAGGGCAGGGATCGAACCCGCAACCTCATGGTTCCTAGTCGGATTCGTTAACCACTGCGCCACGACGGGAACTCCTTTTTTTTGTCTTTTGAGGGCGACACCCGTGGCAGATGCAGGTTCCCAGGCTAGGGATCCAATCAGAGCTGTAGCTGCTGGCCTACACCACAGTCACAGCAACGCCAGATCCAAGTCGCGTCTGCGACCTATACCACAGCTCAGGGCAACACCAGATCCTTAACCCACTGAGCGAGGCCAGGGATTGAACCCGCAACCTCATGGTTCCTAGTCAGATTCACTTCCACTGCATCATGACAGGAACTCCTTTAGGTCTATTTTAATGTAATGATTTTCTCCAGTAAGTACAAGATAATTCACAGGTATTATTTCATGCCATTTGATGGGAAGGGAGCTGGAGTTAGGCCTGTGATTGACAGAGGTGAAATTCAGACCGCGGGAGGCGGGGGGGGGGGGGTTGATGATACATAGTGTCTGTTCCCCTTCACGTGCCCAGCTCTGTGCTCACCTCTGCTTCCTCAAGAGCCAGCTGGATATCAGCCTTTTCCAGCTCGATCTGCTTTCTTGATTTCTCCAGTTCATGGATGGTTTTACCGTTCTCCGCAATTTGTTCTGTGAGATCTGCTATCTCCTCTGCAAAGAAAGAAGTTCCGGTTGCATTAAGCGCCTCTGTGCGCGCTTCCGGGCAGAAGCACCGACCCTGTGCTTCCAGCTGGTGTGGCGTGTCCCTGCTCTAAGGATGCCTTTTCCCAGAGATAAGCTGCTTACAGAGACTCAGCAACAGCCCCTCCAGTGGTGAGTGCTTCTGCACGCACGTGAACAGTCCCACCCCCAGCACGCGCTCTGGCCACAGTGGGAAGGGAGATTTCAGACAAACCGCTTACGCTCTAAGTTCTTATTTTCTCGCTTCACAGTTTCAAGTTGATCTAGGGCTTCTTCGTAGGCATTTTTCAGTTTGAAGAGTTCGGTGCTCAAGGAGCGGGATTCCTTCAGAGACGCCTCCAGCTCCGCCTGGCTCTCCTCACACTTCGTTTTCCACTCGGCGAGCACCTGGAACATGGGGTTAGGCCATCCATTCACCCGCTCCCCACTCCAAGCTTCTAACCCAGCGTAATGTGAAGGTAAAACCCTGAGAACCGGGGGCACTCGGCCTGTCGCACCAGCTCCTTGCTCCTGACTACTGACGTTTCGTCCCATAAACTTACTCAAGACCAGGAACTGGTAACAGCTGCCATCCCAAAAAGCAAGTGGAGCCCTTGGGGAGGAATTAGCTGGACCGAAATGCCCTTTTCCTAAACTGAAGTGGCCTTGCACTTTTAAATAGTTCATGAAAACTGTGGTCCAAAGCAGCCTTGCCTGTCCTCCTGAAGGGGAGGCTGCAGACAGATCCAAGTTAGGTTCCCACATCAGCCACCCTGACCTACCAGCCAGACTGGGGAGCAAGACGCTGGGGACTGGACAACACTGTAGGAAGGGCTCTGTCTCCACGGACAGCGTTTGAGAGGGGCCTTCACCCCCATCCCACTCCCGTTTTATTTCCAGATGAGGAAACTACAGCCTCGGGGAGCTCAGGGCCTTGCAGAGCAGACCCCGGATGGGACGCCAGCCTCCTGCACCATGACCCCCAGGTGCTCCCGCTCACGGGTCAGGTGCAGGGAGCCCGGACAGCACCTTGTCAAAGTTCCTCTGTTTCTTGTCCAGTGCGGCGGCCAGGGAGTTGGCTCTGTCCACGTCCACCATCAGGTCCTCCACCTCTGCTTGCAGCCTCTGCTTGGTCTTTTCCAGGGAAGCGCACTTGGCATTCACTGCCTCAACCTGCTCCTCAGAATCCTGAAGGCGCTGAGCAAGCTTTTTCCTTAAAGAACGTGAAAGAGAAGCAGATGCTGTTTATGTTTAAGTCCTCCTAAGCATCACTGTTCATCAAATTGGAATCACTAATCTGAGTGCTTCAAACACCCATTTGCTTTCAGAAGCCCTGGAGAATTTCCTGTCTGCTAAAAATCAATGATCAATAACCTGCCTTGTTTCTAACCAAGACTAAAGTCGTCTCTTCCAATGAAATGTGCTAAGGCCAGGTCCCTCTAATGGCACAGCACTGCATTAAAACCCAGAAGAGATGGGAAACATCTAGGAAGAGACTCTCCCGAGTAGTTCTAAAGTCAGTGCCCCCCCGTCACTTGATCATCTAGGAGTCCTTGTTCTGGGACAGGTGGAGCTGCGCACTTGGCCTCCTCCAGCTCCTCCGTGCGCTGGATGGCGTCCGTCTCGTATTTGGTCCTCCACTGGGCAACCTCGCTGTTGGCCTTGGACAGTGCCCTCTGCAGCTCGGCTTTGGCTTCCTGCTCCTCCTCATACTGTTCCCGCAGCAGGTCACAGTCGTGGCGGGAGGACTGCAGGGCGTGGGCCAGGGCGTTCTTGGCCTGAAAAAGAAAGAGGAGCCCCGTGGATTTGTATCTTAGGGCCGAGTGCATAACAACCCAGTGCAACGCCACTGTCGCCGCCTACTGAACGGAGGTACCTATATATTTTTTTTTTTTTTTGTCTTTTTGCCTTTATCTAGAGCCACACGTGCAGCATATGGAGGTTCCCAGGCTAGGGATCTAACAGGAGCTGTAGCTGCCGGCCCACGCCACAGCCACAGCAACGCGGGATCCAAGCCGCGTCTGCAACCTAGACCACAGCTCACAGCAACGCCGGATCCTTAACCCACTGAGCAAGGCCAGGGATCGAGCCTGCAACCTCACAGTTCTTAGTCAGATTTGGTAACCACTGAGCTACGAAGGGAACTCCCTGGAGGTACCTATTTCTGCAGGTGGTACCTGAGGACTGGGGTCAGGGGAGTGCCCTCAAGGCACCTACCTTGCTCTCCTCCTCCAGCTGCCTCTTGAGCTCTTCTATTTGCTGGGTAAACGCTTGCTTGCTTCTGGAAAGCTGTGATACTATGCTCTCTTTCTCTTCAAGTTGACGACTCAGCTCACCTGTGTCCAGAAGTAAAATGTTTTCGGTTCATTCATTCGTGCACTGAGTTCCTACTGGGGTAAGGCACTGTGCTGAGATCTGAGGAGAGTAAACTAGAAGTTGTGGTCCTTTCTTGGGGCTGAGGAGATGTGTCCATGAGAAGGAAACTGAAAACACACCCTGATAAGATATTGTGGTAAACTTCTAGATGCATGGAGTGACTTTTGCTGATAAAACCTGTTGAAAATAACTGTAGGTGGTGACCTAAAAACTCCCATCAGACCTTTGGGTGGCTGGTGTTTGCAGCTGTGTTCTGGTTTGTCATTAAGGGAGGCCTCGCACGCCTCAGCTGCCTTCCCTAGCACTTTGTATCTTTTGTACCGTGAAGCTGACTCTTGGGTGCTGTGGTGGTTCTGGCTTATATGCCTCTATAGAGGTGAGAGGAAAAAAGGTGGGCGAGGGCCCTAGGTCTCCAGAGGTGAACACCCAAGGTCATGGTAGAAGTGGTGACTAAACTTCCTGTCGTCACGGTCTTGGTGGAGCTGCTACAAAGGCCTGGTGCACTCGTGATGATGGACTGGTGGGCCAGTGCTGGGGTCAAAGCCCCAGATAATGCCCCCCCCCATACTTTAGCACATGCCAAGAGCCTGGACAGACTGGCCCTGTTTCTTTCTCTATTGTTTAACGTGCTCGACTGCAGACAGCAAATCTGCGTTACACGCAGAAGTAGAAAACTCACGGGACTCGGTTTCTGGACCTGTTTCCGCCCCCTAGGCTCTTTCTGATGCGAGTTTATAGTGATGTTGAAAGCATGCAGGCCAAGCGGTGTTCTGAGCCCCTCCTCATCAGGGCCCCCTGCCTCCTTGTCCGTGCTGGACTCGGTATGCACTCTTCTCCTGTGGGACACTCTGAATGGCCCTCTCGTGGGTTAGGCTGACTGCCTCTCCCCTGAAACTTGCTTCCCTAGAGGTTCTCCCCCAAACAAATCCTGGCTTTACTTCTGACCAGCGGTCTCCCCGTTTTCCTCGCTCACCGGCCTCTGTCTGAAGACGGGACTTCTGCATGGTCAGCTCACTCATGCTCCTCTGGATTTCCTCGTTCTTGCCCCTGGCCTCGCTCAGCTGATCCTCCAGGGTGCGGCAGACTTTTTCCAGGTTGGCCTGCAGGGTTTAGAAGGGGGGAGTGGCGTGAGTGTGGGGGTGGGAGGGATGCAGGGATCACAGGACCAGGCCCCGGGCCGCACCTTTGCCTTGGACACGCTCTCCACGTTGCCGGCCAGGTCGTCCAGCTCCAGCTTGAACTCACTCTTCTCCTTCTCCAGCTTCTGCTTGACCCTCTGCAGGTTGTCGATCTGCTCCCCCAGCTCGGCCACGCTGTCCGCGTGCTTCTTCCTCAGCGCGGCCACCGTGGCCTCGTGCTGCAGGGTGGCTTCCTCCAGGTCCCGGCGCAGCTTCAGGAACTCGGCCTCGCGCTTCTTGTTCAGCTCAATCTGGGTGGACGTGACGCCCCCCGCCTCCTCCAGCCGCTCGCTCAGCTCCTCCAGCTCCCGGGCGTAGTCGCTGCGCTGCTTCTCCGTCTTGGCACGGGTCGCCCTCTCTGCCTCAATCTCCTCCTCCAGCTCCTCAATTCGAGCCTGTGAGGGCAGGTGGTCCCAGAAGACTCTGGACTTTGCACGTCACCAGCAGGCTGGCTGCCGCTCCCATTAGAACAACCAACTCTCGGACTTCTCGCTGAGGAACACCCGTTCTGCCAGCCGCCTTTGACGCCAGTTTCCCTGCCTCCCCGAGGGCATCACCCCGCAGTGACCAACCCAGGATAGCGTCCATCCCAACGACATGTTGACCTGAACTTCTTCAATTATGTACTTTTGTATGCATGGAAAAACTGCCCCGCACTACTGCGTCAGCCTAGCCGAGAGGACTGCGACGAATCAGGCAGGCCCATGGTCCTGCCTGCTTGCTCTAAATGGTGTACCACAGACACGCAGCCAACTGTGCGCGACCCACATGTCAAAGGCAAGTCCCAGACACCACCTACCTGGAGCTCTTTGATTTTCTTCTGAAACTGGAGGCCCAGAGTCTGCTCATCTTCCACTTTGCTTTGCAGCTGGCTGGACTCAAAATCCTTCCTGGGAAGGGAAATTTGGAACATGTGAGGACACAAGGCCCGTGGATTGGAGACCCAAACCCGGTGCTTTTAGGCCATACTTCTTGAGCCTTTCATCCAGCTGTTGCTTGTCATTCTCCAGGTCCAGTATGGACTCCTGGGCAAGCTTCAGGTCGCCCTCAAGCTTCCTTTTATTCCTTTCCAGGTCGACTCGGAGCTTCTTTTCTTGTTCTAGGGAGCTTTCCAGCTGCAAAGGGCACCGTTTCCTTTTGAGAACCAGTGCTTTGAACCAGAGGGTTCTTAGGCTCTTCCCACCTGAAGCCCAGGCCTCCCAGTCAGCACCGCTCACTCACATCGTCCACCTGCTGTTCCAGTTTGCTCTTGATTTTGTTTAAGGAGTTGACTTTGTCCTCTTCAGCTTGAAGGTCATCTAGGGTCTGCTGGTGGGCCTCTTGGAGGGCCTTCTTCTCCCTGGTCAACTTTGCAATGGTTTCATCCAACCCGGCCAGTTCCTCAGTAAGGTTTTTAACCTAAAAGAAGCCACAGGCAATTCTAAGAAGATATCAGGTGGGGCTTGCAATAACCACATCAAGCTGAAAGACCCACAAAGAATGTACCTTGTTCTCTGTGGCATGTTTCTCCTTTTCAACCTTGGCCAGTGTCAGCTCAAGGTCATCTATGTCTTTCTTCAGTTCTGAGCACTCATCCTCCAGTTTCCTCTTCTTGGCCGTCAGCTCAGCATTGATCTCTTCCTCATCCTCAGCTCTCTCAGTCACCTCCTTGATTTTGGCCTCCAGTTGAAACTTGGCTTTGATCAGCTGGTCACACCTTTCCTCTGCATCCAACAAGTTTTCACTTTCCTTTAAAAAAAGAAACCAGAATCATGATTTCCTTTAATGGCTTAAAGATAAGGTCTGTGACATTCCAGTACTTTGTTAGATGTGAAGTCCTTTAAGAAGCATCGCAAATAAAAAGCAAAAATCTCACCCCCAAATCCAAAATAAATAATTATTTATTCTTTTGTGTGTGTGTGTGTCGTCGTTTTTTTAGGGCTGCACCCACAGCACGTGGAGGTTCCAAGGCTAGGGGTCTAATTGGAGCTACAGCTGTTGGCTTACACCACAGCCACAGCAACGTGGGATCCTAGCGGTGTCTGCAGCCTACACCACAGCTCACAGCAATGCCGGATCCTTAACCCACTGAGCAAGGCCAGGGATCGAACCCACAACTTCATGGTTCTTGGTCGGATTCATTTCCAGTGCGCCATGATGGAAACTCCAATAATTATTTATTCTTAAATAATCAGATCTAGATCTAGAAGGAGAGTAAAAACAAATCCTAAACACATACTGCTTGTACTTGGAGCTGCAGGTCATTCTTCTCTTGTACCAGAGTCACCAATTTTTCTTCCAGTTCCTTCCTTTTTGCCTCCGATTTGGCGAGTTCATCCTTGGTTTTCTGGAACTCTTCCTTCATGGTGGCCATCTCCTTCTCCGTCTCTGCACTCTTCAGCAGAGGCTTGATCTTGAAGAAGAGTTTCATCCAGGGCCAGTGCTTGACGTTCATGAAGGCTCGGATGTTGTACTGGATACAGAAGATAGATTCCCTGAAAACAAAACACCAGTTATTGCTAAGAGAGACCCCCCCACTTCCCCCCCAGAGCTCAGGTTTGAGCACAGACCCCTCTCAACCTTCTCTGCACCATCTTCTGGAATTCCACACGCATGAGGAACCCTCTGCACACGGCTTGTGTCCGGGTGATCAGCTTGGCCAGGCGGTCGTCCCTCATTTCCTCCAGGGTTCCCAGCAAGCCAGCCTTGAAGAACACCTTGAGGGAGAAGGCTGGCTTGAGTCAGTTTTCTGGAGGGTCTAACAGGGACCCCAGGCCAGCAGCTGTCAGAATTGATGCAGTACCTTGGTGTGTCCGAATTTGTACTGAGTGTGGTCAATATCAATGGACGCCAACAGCTTTTCACACGCCTTCTTGCTGTCAATGAATTGTCCCTCGGGGATGGCACTGGCATTCAGCACTCGGTATCTGCCATTGGGAACACAGAACAATCGCTGACCGTGAGCAAAGACGTGAACTTTGGGGGTTATTTTCCTTTTCTTCTCTTTTTTGGCCACCCCGAGGCACATGGGGTTCCTGGGCCAGGGATCAGATCCAAGCCATAGCTGTCACCTAAGCCAAAGCTGCAGCAATGCCAGATCCTTAACCCAGTGTGCCAGGCCGGGGATGGAAACTGCATTCCAGCACTCCCAAGCAATCCCCATCCCGCTGCACCACTGCAGGAACTCTGAAGACAGGACCTTTGCAAACCAACTGGCTCAGGCTCTCTTCCAAGAGGCAAGAAGGCCAAGGTCCAGAGAGGGAAGGAAACCCGCCCCTGGTCCCGGGCCACAGGCAGGCCTGGACCTAGGCCTCCCGACTCTTAGGCCAGGTCTTTTCTGCCATGTTGTGTATTAGAGAAGCTCCTGAGACTGTGTGGGAGAAAGAAGTACGTACACCTTGGCGGGGGCAAGCTGATCATGTGGCAGGGAAGTCCTTCAAAACTCCTGTGCTGAGACCCATCTTTCCACACCAGACCCTCTCAAACCTCGGCACTGCCCCCGTCCCATTGAGAAGCATGGAGAACATTTTTACCACACACCTTTGTTTAAAATCCCCATAGAGAATCCGGTTGGGGAAGCCCTTCCTGCAGATGCGGATGCCCTCCAGGACGCCGTTGCAGCGCAGCTGGTGCAGGACCAGGCTATGCTCCATGGCCCCTGAGAAGGGCAGCGACAGACGTCAGCCTCACACAGGAGTTCCTAAAACCCGAGCACCCCCTTCAGAGCCAGCAGTGTCTTACCTGGGGTTTTGGTTTCATTGGGAATTATACAGCGCACGAAGTGAGGGTGAGTCGTTCTTAAATTTGACATCAGCTTGTTCAGGTTTTCCTAAATGAAAAAGATCAAATTTGACTGTAGCCTTTTTACAAACATGGAGACATACTGTATCAAAGAAATAAAATTAAATTTATCATGAATTCTAAGGAGTAATGACATTCTTTAACTCTTTGATTTAATGGTCCTGAGGCTAGAGGTGTGGGCATATAACCGATCTGCTAGTCCTTTGCTCCCCAGGGAGCCAGAGACCAGCCAAGTTCAGGATGCCCTCTGAGATCAACTCCCGTGGAGACGCGGCTCCAGCGGGCCTGGAGGCTGCCACTGCCTGTGTCCCTCAAGCAGGCTGGAAAGTTTGTACCCAGAACTTGCCTCCCAGGCCAGCCAGTCCAGCTAGCTGCAGTGTAAAATGATAACAAGTCTGGCCCTCCCTTCGTTAGCCCTCATTTGGTATCATCATACTGCCACTCAGCTCACTCAGTGACAGTGACCAGATCGAGCCCACATTACTGTTCTGGGATTAACCAAGTTCAGCATCTCTACACTGCTCATTTTGAGGTGGCGAGAACCAACCGTAAGGCAGTGAATCTGTATTTTCTTACCCTGAAAAGGGCAGAGACAGTTTGGAAGGAAGAACCCTTTTTCTTGGCAACTTTCTTCTTTCCACTGTCAGCTGGAAGAAAGAAAAGGTGGCGTGTGCTGTTAGCGGGCCTACAGACGCTCCGGCCCTGTGGACTGAGTGGAAGGAGGACACGCAGATCCCTGGCGCTCCAGGGAGTTGGTTACCGTCCGCCGTGGCGAAGGTGGCGTAGAGGTGCGCCAGGAGCCGGTTGGAGGACTTCTGGTACAGCCCAACCACCGTCTCATTCAGGGGGTCCTTGTTCTTCTCCAGCCAGCCGGAGACACTGTAGTCGACGGTGCCCGCGTAGTGGATCAGCGAGAAGTGGGCCTCGGCTCTGCCCTTGACCACCTTGGGCTTCTGGAAGTTGCTGGACTTGCCCAGGTGCTGGTCATACAGCTTGTTCTTGAAAGAGGTATCTGTGGCCTTGGGGAACATGCACTCCTCCTCCAGGATGGAGAAGATGCCCATGGGCTGGACCAGGGCAGAGAGCACATCAGGTAAGCATGACCTGCAGTGACGCGGAGCGGGGCCCGCGAGGGGAGATTCCTGAATGCACACGGCGGTACCTTCTCAATGAGCTCGATGCAGGCGGCCAGGTCCATCCCGAAGTCGATGAACGTCCACTCGATGCCTTCCTTCTTGTACTCCTCCTGCTCCAGCACGAACATGTGGTGGTTGAAAAACTGCTGCAGTTTCTCGTTGGTGAAGTTGATGCACAGCTGCTCCAGGCTGTTATACTAACACCGAGACATGATGTTCACACGAAAAGTTAGAACAAAAAGACCCATCGACCTTCCTCCTCATCATCTCAAGCTCCCGCCAACTCATTTGTGCTCTCAGACGTGGTCACACCTCCTCCTTGGTGCCTTCTCTGAAATTCCAGCTGGAAGGTGTCTCTCCCTCTCCCAGGTGCCATGGTCTGGGCCTCTCCTGTGCAGCCCTCGTTGTTGCTAGTCGTACATACGTCTCATTGTCCCCTACGCACTTCAAGCCCGCCTTTATTCACTGCAGGTCTTAAATCAGATAGGCTGTGTGCTTCTGACCCAGAGCTAGTAGGATATTTATGTAAAAGATTGTATGGTTGCATTATTGTCAGCTTTTTCTCTGTTTCTGGCTCTCCCTATTGTCAGTAATTGCATTTGATTTTTTTTTCGTTTATCCATTTGGTGATGTTTTTAAAAGGCCATTTGACACAACCCTTCCCCTACTCTTAAATTTTCCCACTTACACATTCTCTGCTGCCTGCTCCACCCTCCCTCTAGTTCTCCTCTAAGAGGCGATGCTGTATGAGGAGTGGGCTGCCCTGCTATCTTGCCTATAGGACCGTGAACACCACCCCCCTACAAGGCCATGCAACTAGGAGCATGCAGACCTCAAAGATCTCAAAGCCCGCGATGTCCAGGACGCCGATGAAGTGCTGTCTTGGTAGCTTGGTGTCCAGCTGCTGGTTGATGCGGGTGACCATCCACAGGAACAGCTTCTCGTAGACTGATTTGGAGAGCGCGTTCACCGCGTGGTGCACCTGTAGGGAGGGGTCAGCTGGAGTCTGGAGGCAGCGGCCACTGGGTGCCTGCATCCCCACCGGCCTTGCGACAGTCACTTACCTGATCCACAGTCTGGCCCTTGGTAACATACTCATTCCCAACTTTCACTCTGGGGAAGCACAAAGCTTTCAGGAGGTCCGAAGAGTTCAGGCCCATCAGGTAGGCTGTCTTGTCAGCCACTGGCAAGAAAAGAAGGCTGATTACAAGGGAAGCCCCGAGGCTTGGCAAAGCGGAAGAGCCCCCTGGAAATCATCTAAATGTTTCCCCACTCAGCTGAGCTCCGTGTGTTTTACACTCCGTGTCTCTAAACTGCTTCCTGGGGCCAGTGAGAGCAGAGTCAGAGAATATGACAGATTTTATGAAAAGGTAGCACTGGGTTCCAGAAAACCCTGGTCCCTCCTCATTGTATCTGAAACAGGACCATTCTAGTGATTCTGCACATGGAGCAGTAACCACACCACAGGCAGCTAAGCCCTGGACACGGTTACTTTTCCAGGCAAAGAAGGTCTCACTGCTTTCAAAAGAGGCCTGGAGCGAGTGCGGCTGGACGCCCCCCCCCACCAACCACCCGGGCGCACGGCCCATCATGGTGAGTTTGTACCTTCCGTGCCGTCCGGCTCTGCCTGCTCCTCCCGTTGCTTCTGCTTGAACTTCATGTTCCCATAGTGCATCACGGCGCCCGTCAGCTTGTAGAGTCCGGATTTCTCTTCTGGGGTGAAGCCCAGGATGTCAATGGCACTCTGGGATTGAAGGACAGCACGTCGGCAGGTTGACCCTAGTGACGGGGAGGACCCCCCACCTTTCTCCTGGTTCTGCTTACATCCGTGGCCAGCAGCTCCTCGGCGTCGTCAATGCTGGCCACGAGGATCTCGCCCTGGCTGATGAACGGGTAGTCATAAGGGTTGGTTGTAATGAGCAGCAGCTCTGCAATGACCAACAGTTAGAGGGGGTCACATGGATGCAAAGGAAACGTCCCCCCATGGCTTTGAGGCCCTGTACCCTGGTCTGAGACTTCTGCTGCTGGGGCCCAAACCGAGCATAGGGTTTGAAATCTCATAAACGGCCTCCCACAACTCGGGCTGTGGCTGAATATGAAATCCTGGGAGGACTCCGCAGCCCTCCCAGGTGAGGTAACGTAAGAATCCCAGAGAGGGAGCTCCCATCTCAGCGGTTAAGGAACATGACTAGCATCCATGAGGACGTGGGTTCGATCCCTGGCCTCACTCAGTGGCTTAAAAGATCTGGCATTGCTGTGAGCTGTGGTGCAGGTCTCAGATCCCACATTGCTGTGGCTCCGCTTGGACCCCTAGCCTGGGAGCCTCCATGTGCTGCAGGTGTGGCCCTAGAAAGACAAAAAGGAAAAAAAAAAAAAAGGAACCCTGAGAGTATTTAAATTCCCCAGCTTATATGCACAGGCGTGCATCCGTGGAGGCTGGGAGAGGTCCGGAGGGCGAGCCGGGACAGAGCCCTTGGGGAGCGAAGGAGATCCCTGGTAGAATCGCACTCGCTTCCAAAAACTACTGTTTCCAGGCGAGGGCCCAGAAGGCTGAGCAAACACCGCCAGAGAGCAAAGAAGACCATGGCTCAAGGCCCTCAGGTGCAGGACAAAGGGCAGGCTGGGTGTCCGCCAGCCAGCTGTTTCCGGCCTGGTTGCCACCACAGCATGATGGTGTGAAAGGGTGGTTTCTGTGCTGGAACACAAGGGGGCGCTAGGGGACCGCTAAAGGTGTTGCCGTGTTCCTCTGCAGGTTTCCATCCACCAGTGCGCAAGGCGGTAGTGGCGTACTCTTTTACTGGCCCTTGAGCCCCATTTTTGAGAGTGCACGTCACTGTCCAGATAGCCCCATCCCACTTCGACCACACACTCCCCCGCTGGCTGCCGGGTCACCTCTGCACAGCTCTCTCTGGTCCACTCCTCTAAGAGCCGAAACGCTCCAGACCAACCCCCCCAACCCCGTGACATTCTCACCTATGAGCTCCGGCTTCTTGTTGGAAAGAATCTGGTAGAAAATATGGTAGCTTCTCTCAGCCTTCAGCTGGAAGGTCACTCTCGATTTTTCCAGCAGATCTAGGAGCACAAACACAGGACCGTTTTCCCAGCTGCTCCCCTGATGTCCTGGTGCCATCTGATCCCAGGAGCCTACTCACATGTTTCTATATCTGCAGAGGCCAGCTTCCCGGTGGTACCAAAATGGATTCGGATGAACTTGCCCTGGGAGGGTGGGGGGAGACCAGGTGTTCCTGCCCATCTCCTGGGCCACGTGAACAGTGTGATGTGAAGGGTGTCCCTCTCTCTCTCCAGCCCCTTGGTTCCACACAGCCTCCCTCGTGCCCCACCCCAGCCGGCCAAGAACATAAGAGAGATTCTGTTCAAGACACAAATCAAACCATCTCACTTCCCTCTTACAGGACCCTTCAGCAGCTTCCTGAATGAAGCCCAAACCCTTCTCCTGGCCTCCGGGCTCCAGGCTCCAGGTCCCACCCCACCCCACCCCGCAGCTGCTCAGACCCTCTGGGGGCCCTCAACTCTGCCAGACCCCTCCCTGCCTCAGAGGTGCGTCCTTCCTCATCCTGGGACCGCAGGGCTTCCCTGCCAGGCCCGCCTACAGGAGGCGCGGCCCGCAGTGACCCCGCGCTCGCCCTCGTTACTGCTCTGTCTGCGCCTGGCTGTGGCCGTGTCTCCTTTTGTTGTCCAGCCCAGGGCTGCAGGCTCCGGAGGCAGGGACCTCGCCTCCTCCAGGCCTCAGAGGAAACCCCAGCTTGACCGGACTCACAAAGCGGGACGAGTTGTCATTCCTCACAGTCTTGGCGTTCCCAAAGGCTTCCAGCAGCGGGTTGGCGCTGATGATCTGGTCTTCCAGAGTCCCCTGGGGCCGGGAGAGAGCCGGGCTTGACGGTGGTGAGGGGGGGCTCCTTTGCCCCTCCCGCCTGCCCACACTCCCACGGGTGACACAGTGCCTCCCTCCCGACTCCCCAGCCCGGGCCAGTCCACATCATCCAAGCCCACCTGCCAGTTTGTTCCCTGTGGCTCTCCCGTGCCTCCACTCAAACCTCCTTTAACCCTTCGCTCCCTGATTCTGCAGATAGTGAGGTGGGGCCCGTATTCCTCTCACGCTGCTGTCATACGTATTTTGAGAGGTAGAGCCACAGTTCCCCCCCGGGGGGCGGGGGGTGATGCTGCTGCATGCGGGCTGCCCCAAGCTGACCTTTCTTAGTAGAGCCTCAGAGCCTCATTTCCTAGGCAAGCACAGGATCTGCTCCTGCTGTGTCATCTAGGAGAACTGGCTGCCCTTCGAGATTTAAAATCCTGGCCTGCTCTCCCTTCCGCGAAGAGCTGGGGTGTTACCTGCCCGTGGCCCCTATTTTGAAGTTAAGACAAAGGTCCGCCGTGGTGGCAGAGCAAGCCTTCCTCCTCTCCGTACCTTCATCTTGGAGTCCTTCTTCTTGGCAAGGTCTCCAGTCGCTGCAATTGTTGCAAAGTACTGGATGACCCTCTTGGTGTTCACAGTCTTTCCCGCCCCGGATTCTCCGCTGGTCAGAGCGATGGAAAGAAAGAAGCAGGTCCGTCAGTGTAAACAGGCCCCTAAGATGTTACCTGAGCCCCATCAGACACACACCCACCAAACAAATGTGCGACCACTCAGAGAGGCAGGGGCCCCAGGGAGCTGGCCTGGATGGGACTGCACCTTCCTCAGGCCTCACACGCCTTCCTGCCCGTCCCCCGTCCATCTGTGCATCACAGACTTCGCTCTCAGTACTTTCTCATTAACAGAACAGAACAAGTAGCATCTCTCCCTCTGCATTTAGGACAACGAGCCACAACTGTGAAACTGCAGCTATGAAACTGTGACCCCTTGGATACTTACGTGATCAGAATGGACTGGTTTTCACGATCTGCCAAAGGAAAAGGATAAAATGGAGTTGATGGCAATATAAATAGAGCTTCCCCAGAGTTCCCGCCGTGCAGTGGCTCGAGTCACTGTGGAGGCGTTAGTTTCATCCCTGCTTAATGCAGTGGGTTAAAGGAGCTGCTGTTGCTGCAGCTGCAGCTTGAGTTCAATCTCTGGTCTGGGAATTTCCATATGCTGTGGGCGTGGCCATTAAAAAAAAAAAAGCTTCTCCAGCCTAGGTGTTCATTAACAGATAAAGGATATGTAATATATTTATACAATAAAACATTACTCAGCCACGAAAAAGAATGAAATAATGCCATTTGCAGCAACATGGAGGGACCTAGAGATTATCATACTTAGAAAGAGAAATACAGATACCATATAATAGCACTTAAGTGTGGAATCTAAAATATGATACAAATGAACTTATTTACAAAACAGAAATAGATTCACACACGTAGACAACAAATTTATGGTTACTAAAGAAAAAGGTGGGAAGGTATAAACTGGGAGTTTGGGGTTAGCAGATACACACTGCTATACATAGAATAAACAATGCGGTCCCACTGGGTAGAACAGGAACTACAATATCTTACAATAAACCATAATGGAAAAGAGCAATGAAAAACTATAAATATATATATATATATATATATATATATATATATACACACACACACACACACATATATGTACACACACACACACACACACACACATATATATATACAATTGAATCACTTTGCCATACACTAGACACACAGCAAGGTCCATCAGCTATATGTCAAAAAA
>PVHT021183616.1:218871-257534 GCA_004024745.2 Catagonus wagneri
AGACAATTAGACAGCAACACCCAATGATACCGCTTACATGTGGAAACTAAAAGACACAATGAACCTTCTTACAGAACAGACAATGACTCACAGACTTTGGAAAACCTTGGTTTTTCAAATAAGACAATCTGGGGGGGTGGGGGGATGCACTGGGGGTTTGGGATACAAAATATGTAAAATTGACTTGTGATGATTTATGTACACCTATAATTGAAATAAAATCCATTAAGAAGATGGTAAAAAAAAAAAAAAAAAACATAGTTTTGGAAGTCCTTGCCACAGCAATCAGAGAAGTCAAACAAATAAAAGGAATCCAAATTGGAAAGGAAGAAGTAAAGCTATCACTATTTGCAGATGACATGATACTATACCTAGAGAGTCCTAAAGACTCTACCAGGAAAATGTTAGAGCTCATCAATGAATTTTGCAAAATCGCAGGATACAAAATTAATACACAGAAATCAACTGCATTTCTTTATACTATACTAACAATGAAAAATCAGAAAGAGAAATTAGGGAAGCAATCCCGTTTACCACTGCATCAAAAAGAATCAAATACTTAGGAATAAACCTACCTAAAGAGACAAAAGACCTGTGTACTATGAAAACTATACGATGCTGATGAAAGAAATCAAGGATGACATGAACAGATGGAAAGACATACCATGCTCTTGGATTGGAAGAGTCAATATTATCAAAGTGACTGTACTACCCAAGGCAATCTACAGATTCAATGCAATCCCTATCAAATTACCAAGGACGTTCTTCACAGAACTAGAACAAAATATTTTAAAGTTTGTTTGGAAGCACAAAAGACCCAGAATAGCCAAAGACATCTTGAAAAAGAAAAATGGAGCTGGAGGAATCAGGCTCCCAACTTCAGACTATACTATAAAGCTACAGTCATCAAAACCATATGGGACTGGCACAAAGACAGAAATATAGACCCGTGGAACAGGACAGAAAGCCCAGAATTAAACCCACACACCTACAGTCAACTAATCTATGACAAAGGAGGCAAGAATATACATTGGAGAAAAGACAGCCTATTCAATAAGTGGTGCTGGGAAAACTGGACAGCCACATGCAAAAAAATGAAATTAGAACACTTCCTAACCCCATGCACAAAAATCAACTCAAAATGGATTAAAGACCTAGATGCAAGACCAGATACTATAAAACTCTTAGAGGAAAACATAGGCCAAACACTCTCTGACATAAATGACAGCAACATCTTCTCAGATCCACCTGTCAGAGTAAGGACAATAAAAAGAGAAATAAACAAATGGGACTTAAATAAACTTAAAAGTTTCTGCACACCAAAGGAAACCCTACCTTAACAAAACGAAAAGACAACCCACAGAATGGGAGAAAATATTTGCAAATGAATCGACTGACATGAGATTCATCTCCAAAATTTACAAACACCTCCTACAGCTCAATACAACCCCATCAAAAAATGGGCAGGAGATCTAAACAGACAATTCTCCAAAGAAGACATACAGATGGCCAAAAAACACATGAAAAGACGTTCAACATCACTCATCTTCAGAGAGATGCAAATCAAAACCACAATGAGGTACCACCTTTCACCAACCAGTATGGCCATCATCAAAAAGTCTACTAGCAAAAAGTGCTGGAGAGGGTGTGGAGAAAAAGGAACCCTATTACACAGTTGGTGGGAATGGAAATTGGTGCAACCACTGTGGAAAATAGTATGGAGATTCCTTAGAAAATTAAAAATAGAATTACCATTTGATCCAGCAATCCCACTCCTGGGCATCTATCCAGAGAAAACCATGACTCAAAAAGATACATGTACTCCAGTGTTCACTGCAGCACTCTATACAATAGCCAAGTCATGCTAACAACCTAAATGCCCATCGACAGAGGAGTGGATAGGGAAGAAGTGGTACATATACACAATGGAGTATTACTCAGCCGTCAAAAGGAATGAAATAACAACATTTATAGCAACATGGATGGACCTAGAAATTATCATGCAAAGTGAAACCAGTCAGACAATGAGACACCAACATCAAATGCTACCACTTACATGTGGAAACTAAAAAAAGGACACAATGAACTTTGTGACTGACTCACAAACTTTGGAAAACCTGTGGTTTCCAAACGAGATAAGTTGGGGGGTGGGGGCATGCACTGGGATGAAAATGCTATAAAATTTGGTTCTGATGATTTTTGTACACCTATAATTTTAATAAAATTCATTAAGTAATGGGAAAAAAAAAGATTTCCATCCAAAGAAGAGAAACTCTTGGTGCTTAAATAGGCAGCTTTTGGGCCAGCTGGTGTGGGACTCCTCCTCTGATCAGCAGAACGACTTCCCAGGGTGTCATCAGCCATCCTTCCGGGAAGAGGAGGATTCCTTGGTCTCTCGGCCATCACCAATCTAGAGCTGACCCCTAGGCCTGGACAGAAAGCTGCCTTTACTCCTGGATGCGCTGGAAGAAAACAAATTGTCTCAAGAATGCGAGCAGCTCAGGAGGCACTGACCAGAGGGCAGCTGAGTCCCTCCTGGAGCCAGAGCTTCCTCCTGCGCCGTCTGCCTCCACTCCTGTTTGCGTCTGCCCTGCGTGCGGACACGGAGTTCCTCAGCCCTGCTCTCTGCCAGAGCATGAAGTCAGCCTCACAGCAGATGCCTCTGGGATCAAGGGCCTTCTCCACGTCCTGCTCAAGGGGGATTAGGTGTCACTGGAAGTGGGGAGCCTGGTTATTCTGAGCCAAGACCATTCCCAGCCTGAGGCCAAGAGTGAGGGGTCCTGAACCAGTGCCCAGGTAGAAATTAAAGCAGAGAGAGCCCATAACTCTCCTTTAACAAACATCTACTTTCCCCAGCTTTCTATTACAGACACCGTGAAGATACATTTAGATAAGTACATAGCATAGTACTAAACATCCAGGATTACACCGCAGTTGAATCTGATGTCAAAGCCATGCTGCAAACCACCTCACCGTCTATACGAGAGGAGTTTGGGGAATGGATAATTCCAGAATTATGATGTGAGCCAGAAGTCTGTGACATCGGCCAGAGCAAACTTCTTGAAAAACGTACAGCCTCCATTTGTAAGTGAAAGGGGAGCTGGTGCTAAAACGTGAGCAGGTGAAGAGAGGATTCCACACACGCACAGGGAAGGCCAGAGGAGAGGAGTAGAGATGCTAGCGAGACAAGGCTGGAGACACAGCTGCTGGCAAAGCGGACACAGACATACCTGGGGTGGGGTGGCTGTGATTCAGAAGACTGATGGTCCCTTGTGGTTGGAAGCAGGGAGCGCGACATGACTGAAGCGGGGAAGAATGCTCTTTGAGGGGAGGGGGAAGACAGCGTTCTGAGGGAAAGGAGGTTCCAAAGGGCAGGCATGGCCCAGGGCCCTGCCAGGGGATTTAGGGATAGGAATGAAGACTAACGCACGGTCTGAACAACGCCATCGAGAAGGAGGCAAGCAAATTAGTCCACCATGTGCACGAGGCTGTGGAAGGTAAAGATCAAAGACCACTGGGAGGTCACCACTGGGAAGAAATGGAGAGCAGACAGCTCTGACTAATGGAGAACCTGCAGGAAAGGGGGCCAGTTCGAAGCACGGAGACTGACTAAGATTTAAGCCATAACCTTAAAATTGAAGGATAACACTGGATTTTTAGTTAAAGTTGTGCTTTTCAAGAAAGGGGACCCAAATAAAATAAATGAAAGAGGAGAAACAACAGCCAATACTGTAGTAATATTAAAAAAATAAATAAAACTAAGAGAATACTGTGAACAAAACAGTGCCAACAGACTGGACAATCTAGAAGAAATGGACAACTTTCTAGAAATACACAGCCCGCCAAAACTGAATCAAGAAGAAATAATTTGCATAGACCAATCATCAGAAGTGAAATACAGTCTGTCATTAAAACATACAACAAAACAGTCCCTGCAAACAAAAGTCCAGGATGGCTTCTCTGAGGAAGAAAGAACAACTTCTACACATCCTTCTCAAACTCTTCCAAAAGACTGAAGAGGAGGAAACACTTCCAAAGTCATTCTATGAAGCCACCATCACCCTGATCCCAAAACCTAAGACACACCAAAAGAGAACCACAGGCCAGGATCTTTGATGAATACAGAAGCAAAAATCCTCAACAAAATATTAGCAAATCAAATCCAACAACACATACAAGTGATCATACACCATGATCAAGTTGAATTCATCCTAGGATCACAAGTATAGTTCAACACACACAAATCACATGTCAACAAAAGACAAAAACCACATGATCATTTCAATCGACATAGAAAAGGCACTTGATAAAAGTCAACATCGATTCATGGCAAAAACTCTCCCCAAAGTGGGAACAGAGGGAACATACCTCAACATGATAAAATCTGTTTATGACAAACCCACAGCCAAGATAATACTCAATGGTGAAAAGCTGAAAGCTTTGCTGCTAAAATCTGGAACCAGACAAGGATGTCCACTCTGTCCACTTCTGCTTAACATAGTATTGAAGAAAAAGAAATAAAAGGTATCCAAGTTGGAAGAGAAGAGGTAAAACTGTCACTATATGCAAACGACATGACTCTATATAAAAACCCTAAAGACTATACAAAACCCATGAGGACTAATAAACAAATTCAACACGGTAGCAGGATTCAAGATTAACATATGTAAATCTGTTTATTTCTTTACACTAATAGTGAAATATGAGAAAGTAAAACAATGATCCTTTTTAAAATTGTTTCCAAAGTAATTCTGGTAATAAACCTAACCAAGAAAGTGAAAGACTTATACACTAAGAATATAAAACACTGATAAAGTAAATCAAAGATAATTCAAAGAAATGGAAAGATATCCCATGCTCTTGGATTGGAAGAGTTAGTATTGTTAAAATGACCATACTACCCACCGCAGTCCACAGATTTAATGTGATTCCTATTGAATTACCCATGACATCTTTCACAGAACTGGAACAAATAACCCTAAAATTTATATGCAACCATACGAGACCCAGAATTGCCACAGCAATCCCGAGGAAGAAAGAACAAAGCAGGAGGCATAACCCTCCCAGGCATCAGACAAGACTACAAAGCTACAGTAATCAAAACAGGGTAGTTTTGGCACAAAAACAGACATTAGGATCAATAGAATGAAACAGAGAGCACAGAAATAAACTCAGATACCTCTGGTCAATTCATCTTTGACAAAGGAGGCAAGAATACATAAGCAAAAAAAGACAGTCTCTTCAGCCAGTGGTTTTGGAAAAATTAGACAGCTACATGTAAATCAGTGAAATTGGAACACACTCTCACACCATGCACAAAAATAAACTCAAAATGGCTTTTTTTTTTGTCCTTTTACGGCCTCACCCACAGCATAGGGAAGTTCCCAGGCTAGAATTCTAATCACAGCTGTAGCCGCCGGCCTACACCACAGCCACAGCAATGTGAGCCGTGTCTGTGACCTACTCCAGAGCTGACCGCAATGCCGGATCCTTAACCCACTGAGCGGGGCCAGGGATTGAAGCCGCAACCTCGTGGTTCCTAGTCAGATTCGTTTCTGCTATGCCAAGATGGGAACTCCCCAAAATGTCTTAAAGACTTAAATATAAGACATGACATAATGCAACTCCTAGAAAAGAACATAGGCAAAACATTCTCCAGCAATTGACATAAATCTAGCAATGTTTTCTTAGGTCAGTCCCTTAAACCAATAGAAATAAAAGCAAAAATAAACAAATGGGACCTAATCAAAACGATAAGCTTTTGCACAGCAAAGAAAACCATAAACAAAACAAAAAGACAACCTATGGACTGGGAGGCAATATTTGCAGATGATAACAACTGACAAAGAGCTTAATTTTCAAAATATACAAAGAGCTTACACAGCAATATCAAAAACACAAACCACTCAATCAAAAATGGGCAGAATGGACTTTCTGTCGTGGCTCAGTGGTTAATGAATCTGACTAGCATCCATGAGGACACAGGTTCGATCCCTGGCCTCGCTCAGTGGGTAAAGGAACCGGCGTTGCCATGAGCTGTGGTGTAGGTTGCAGATGCGACTTGGATCCTGCATTGCTGTGGCTGTTGTGTAGGCCAGCAGTTCCAGCTCTGATTCCACCCCTAGCCTAAGAAATTCCATATGCCACAAGTGCAGCCCTAAACAACAAACAAACAAAAACAAAAAAAAGGGGGTGGGTTGGGCTAAGACGGCAGAGGATTAAGAGGTTGCACTCACCCTCTCCCACAAACACATCAAAAAAACACATCTAAATGTAAAACAACTTGGACAAAACATCAACTGAATCCTGGCAAAAGAACTTAAACCTCCAAAAAGGGGAAGAAACTATTGACATAACTGGGTAGAACAACAGAAGAAAAAAAAAAGAGAGAGAAAAGGAATCAGGATGGCACCAGCACTCCAGGTGAAGGAGAAAAGGAACCCACGCCCTGGGAAGCCACCTAACCGATGGAAAGATCAGCCGAGCCAGAGGGACCTCAGAGCCCGAGAAAAGCGCAGCAGCTGGACTGAGAACGGCAAAGCCTCACACACAGATCATCTGAACACCAGCACAGACACCACAGCCTGAGACGCTCAGGTTGGGGCTGGGAGCTGAGACTTAGGCTCCGGAGGTCAGTCCCCAGGAGAGGGCTGGGGTTGGCGGTATGGAGACAGCCTAGGGGCTAGGGAACAATGCGCCATGGGTGGGAGAGCGATACTCTACAGGCTGGGGAGTGGAACGCCAGGACAGGGGGAACCTGGGAGGTCTGGGCCCACAGGAGAGGCAAGGCTCCATTGTTGGGGAGGAGGAGGGGAGGAGGGGCTGACCATCATAGGAAGCACCTTGAACCAGTGCAGAGGGCAGGGCGGATCAAGCACAAACCTTCAGCAGCCTCAGGCTAGCTGGCAAAGGGTGGGGTGACTCAAGAGGAGAGAGCTGGTCGAATTAAGTGCAAACCTCCAGTAGCTGGAGGGGAGCTTGAAAAGGGTGAGGCGACTCAAGAGCAAACCCTGGTAGCCGGGTAGTTGAGGCCACTTGCTAGACCGCTGTTGCCCCAGTGTCTTCTACACACACCCCACCTGGGCCATGCGACCAGAAGCCCCTTGCTAGACCGCTGTGGATCAGGAGTCTCTGGGCACAGATCACCCGTGATGGGAAGCAGCTTGCTAAACCCCAGTGGACCAGGCTTCCTGGGGCACAGACTGCCCACAACACGGAGGCCACTTGCTTGTCCGCAGTGGTCCAGCATCTCTGGCGCAACCATCCATAAGACTTTCGCTCCTAATACCAGAGATTGAGCACTTCTTGTGCAGGCTATCAGTGACCAGGCACCTCTAGCATGGGCTAAGGACATCAGGGGGCTAAGTGCGACACAGGCCCTACCTAGCACTAGATACTGCTGCTATCACTCCCCTGGGAACACACCCTCCCTGCAGCTGCCACTGCCAAACCCTCGGGGCAGCGCCCAGACACTTGTTTGCTGTCCCCTCCCAAGTCCATACAACTAGATGCAGCTGGTGCAGCACCTCCTGCGTGGTCTACGTGGGATAGGGTGCTTCCTGGGGGCCTGCAGGGGGTGGGAGCAAACCACCACAGTTATCCCTGACTCCAGAGGTGGGCGTGGCCCACCACCACAGGGGAGACCTGAACAAACATCACTCGCAGCCCCAACCACCTCAGAGGGCACCACAGAGAAGGACATTACAACAGAACACCATCTGCTGTTGCTCTCACTCCCCTGGGAGCACACCCGCCACTGCCACATTCTGGTCCCTTCCCAGGAACCTGTAACTAACAGCACCTTGTGCAGCACATACTGTAGGGACTAAGCAGGACGAGGTGCTTCCTGCATGGTCTCCAGGAGGCAGAGGCAAACCAACGCAATTATCTCTGGCTCCAGAGATGGGAATGACATGTTACCACTATGGGTGCCACCTGCAGCCCCAGTCACCTCAAGGGCACCACAGAGGAGGGCACCGGAACTGAACACCACCTGTGGGTGCTCTTGCACTCCTGGGAACACACCAGCCCCGTGGCTCCCACTGCAAAGTGCTCTGGGCACTACCCATATGCCTGATCTCTACCACTTCCCAGGACCCTGCAACTAAGAACAACCTGTACAGCACCTCCTATGTGGGCCAAGTGAGTGGGTCACTTCATGCGTGGTCTACAGGTGGAGGGAGCAAACCACCAGTTATCACGGGCTCTAGAGATGATTATGGCCTGCAACCACTAGGAGTCCCTGAACAGGTACTGTCTGCAGTTCCAATCACTTCAGAGGAGGGCACTGTGGCTCTTACTCCCCTGGGAACTCACACATCCTAATGCTGCTACTGCCAATTGCTCTGGACACCTAGTAGATCTGCCTAGAGCTCATTACCACTTCCCAGGGCCCTGCAACTAGGAGTAGCCAGTGCCAACCTCCTGCAGGTCCTTGCTGCTGTTGAGAGCAAGTGACCAGGCACCGATTGCTGGCCCTACCCATTGCTTCATTCTCCCTGAAAACACATGGAGCACCATTGAGATAACAGCCTGCTCACACCAAAGAAAGAGACACCGAATATTCAAACTCCTACACCAAAAAACAAATAGTAACCCCACCAAAAGAAATACAAATAGTAACCTACACCAAAAAACAAATAGTAACCCCACCAAAAAACAAATAGTAACCCCACCAAAAAATTACCTAGAAGTAGCCTTACAAGACTACAGTGTGGTTTCCCCAAACTCACAGAAAAAACCATAAGCAAGATGAAGAAGCTCAGAAACCATTCCCAGTTAAAAGAACAGGACAAGTCATCTAAAGCAGCCAACAATGAAACAGACCTCTGCAGTCTGACAGAAATGGAGTTCAGAGGGAGGCAGTAAAAATACTTGAGGAATTAAGATTGAACATCAAGCAGTTAAGAGAAGACACAAAGAGCAATGCAGATTCCTTTAGAAAAGAACTAGAAAATATAAGGAGGAGCCAAGAAAAGCTAGAAAACTCATTTGTAGAAATGCAAACTGAGCTAAAGGCAATAAAGAGCAGTTTGAATAATGCTGAGGAATGAATTAGTAACGAATTAGTGGAAGATAGAATAATGGAAATCACCCAGTCAGGACAGCAGACAGAAAACCAAATGAAAAAACATGAAAGCAATACAAGAGACTTATGTGATAATATAAAGCAGCCCAATTTATGCATAATAGGAATTCCAGAAGGAGAAGAAAAAGAAAAGGGGATTGAAAATATATTTGAAGAAGTTATGTCTGAAAACTTTCCAAATCTGAAGGAATCTGACATCAAGATACAGGAAGCACAGAGGGGCCCAAACAAGTTGAACCCAAACAGACCCACACCAAGGCATATTATATTAAAAATGTCAAGAATTACAGAGAGGATCCTAAAGGCAGCAAGAGAAAAGCTAAGCATTAATTATAAAGGATTCCCCATAAGGTTATCAGCTGATTTCTCTACAGAAACACTACAGGCCAGAAGGGAGTGGCAAGATATATTTAAAATGTTGAAAGGAAATAATTTGTGACCTAGAATACTCTCCCCAGCAAGAATATCATTTAAAATAGATGGGGAAATAAAGAATTTCTCCAACAAACAAAAGCTAAAAGAGTACAACAATACTAAACCTTCTCTTAAAAGAAATGCTGAAAGGGTTTCTATAAAAGAAAAGAAAAGTAAAAAGTAAGAAACAGAATGGAGGAAACCACAAATGGAAAGCAATCATTCAAATAAGCCAGCATACAGATCTAAACAAGAAGATGCTAAAAAAAATTTAAAAAAAAGGCAACAAAATCATACATTATGGGGAGGTAAAATAAGAAAATACAGACTCTCTTTTTTAACTGAAAAAAAAATTTTAAATGATGTGTTTGAGCCTATATGGCTATCAAGTTAGAGCAAGCAGATATAAAAAGGTGTTAACATACTTAAAAAACAGGGCAACCACAAATCAAAACGGAACATCACATCCACAAATACTGAAAAGAAAAGCACTCAAGCATAAAATAAATGGAAACCATCCAACCAAAAAAAAAAGAAAAACATAAAATCAACTGGCAAACAAGGTCTGTAATGGCAATAAATACATATCTATCAATAATCACCTTAAATATCAATGGACTGAATGCTCCAATCAAAAGACACAGAGTGGCAGACTGGATAAAAAAGCAAAAACCTACAGTCTGCTGCCTACAAGAGACTCACCTTAGGGCAAAGGACATGGATAGATTGAAATAGAGGGGATGGGAAAAGATATTTCATGTCAATGGACAAGAAAGGAAAGCAGGAGTTGCAATACTCATATGAGACAAAATAGACTTCAAGATGAAGGCCATAAAGAAAGACAAAGAAGGACAGCATTTAACGGTTAAAGGATCCATTCGAGAAAAGGATAATACAATTGTCAATATATATGCCCCTAATATAGCAGCACCCAAGTACCTACAACAAGTACTATCAGACATAAAAGGAGAAACAGATGGCAATACAATAATATTAGGAGACTTTAACACTCCACTCACGTCAATGGACAGATCCTCCAGGCAGAGAATCAGTAAGGCAACAGAGATCCTAAATGACACAATAGAAAAGTTAGACCTAACTGACATTTTCAGAACATTACATCCAAAAAAATCAGAATATACATTCTTCTCAAGTGCACATGGAACATTCTCAAGGTTAGATCACATACTGGGGCACAAAGCCAACCTCAACAAATTTAAGAGTATAGAAATTATTCCAAGTATCTTCTCTGACCACAAAGGCATCAACTTAGAAATCAAAACAGGAAAGGAAATGAGAAAAAACACACTACATGGAGACTAAACATGCTACTAAAAAACGAATGGGTCGCCCATCGACAGAGGAGTGGATAGGGAAGATACGGTACATACACACAATGGAATATTACTCAGCCATTAAAAGGAACGAAATAACAACATTTATAGCAACATGGATGGACCTAGAAATTATCATGCGAAGTGAAACCAGTCAGACAATTAGATAGCAACACCCAATGCTACAGCTTACATGCGGAAACTAAAGAGACACAATGAACATCTTTGAAGAACAGACAATGACTCACAGATTTTGGAAAACCTTGGTTTTTCAAATAAGACAGTCTGGGGGGCGGGGGGATGCACTGTGTTTGGGACACAAAATCTACCAAATTGACTTGTGATGATCTTTGTACACCTATAATTGAAATAAAATTCATTGTTATAAAAAAAAAAACAAAAAAAATGGGTCAACGAGGAAATCAAGAAGGAAATTAAAAAGTACCTTCAGACAAATGATAATGAAGACACAACCACTCCAAATCTATGGGATGCTGCAAAAGCAGTGCTCAGAGGGAAATTCATAACAATACAGGCCTTCCTCAAAAAAGAAGAAAAATATCAAATTGACAACTAAACCCATCACCTAAATGAATTAGAAAAAGAACAACCAAAAAACCCTAAAGTCAGCAGAAGGAAGGAAATCATAAAGATAAGAGAGGAAATCAATAAAACAGATTGAAAAACAATAGAAAAAAATCAATAAAACCAAGAGCTGGTTCTTCGAGAAGGTAAACAAAATTGACAAACCTCTGGCTAGACTCACCAAGAAGAGGAGAGAAAAAAAACAAACAAACAACATAAGAAATGAAAAAAGAGAAGTCACAACAGATATTACAGAAAAACAAAAAAACCATGAGAGAATACTATGAACAATTGTATGCCAACAAATTTGACAACCTAGAAAAAATGGACAGCTTTTTAGAGACTTACACCCTGCCAAAACTGAATCAAGTAGAAATAAATCAACTGAACAGACAACAGACCGATCACTAGAAATGAAATTCAGTATGTCATAAAAACACTCCCTACAAATAAAAGTGCAGGACCAGATGGCTTCACAGGTGAATTCTACCAAACATACCAAGAGGAACTCACACCCATCCTCCTTAAACTTTTCCAAAAGGCTAAAGAAGAAGGAACACTCCCAAAGATATTCTATGATGCCACCAACACCACGAAAAAAGAAAACTGTAGGCCAATATCTTTGATGAATACAGATGCAAAAATTATTAACAAAATTTTAGCCAACCGAATCCAACAATACATAAAAAGATACCACGAAAAAAGAAAACTGTAGGCCAATATCTTTGATGAATATAGATGCAAAAATTATTAACAAAATTTTAGCCAACTGAATCCAACAATACATAAAAAAGATCATACACCACGACCAGGTGGGATTCATCCCAGGTGCACAAGGATGGTTCAACATATGCAAATCAATCAACGTTATACACATTAACGAAAGAAGTCAAAAAGCACATGATCATCTCAACAGATGCAGAAAAAGCATTTGACAAAGTCCAACATCCATTCATGATCAAAACTTACCAAAGTGGGGATACAGGGAACATTCCTTAACATAATAAAATCCATTTACGACAGACAAACCTACAGCAAATATAATACGGAGAAAAGCTGAAAGCCTTCCCACTAAAATCTGGAACAAGACACAGATGCCCACTCTCACCACTGTTATTGAACATAGTACTGGAAGTCCTAGCCACAACAATCAACAAACAAAAGAAATAAAAGGCATCCAAATAGGAAGAGAAGAAGTAAAACTGTCACTGTATGCAGATGACATGATATTATATATAGAAAACCCCAAGGACTCAACCCCAAAATTACTTGAGCTGACCAACAAATTCAGCAAAGTAGCAGGATATAAGACTTTCAGAAATCAACATTTCTGTATACTAACAAAGAAATATTAGAAAAAGAATACCAAAATACTTTACCTTTTAAAATAACACCCCAAAAAATCAATTACCTGGGAATAAACCTGGCCAAGGAGGTGAAAGAATTATATGCAGAGAACTACAAAACATTAATTAAGGAGATCAAAGAAGATGCAAAGAAATGGAATGATATTCCATGCTCTGGGACCAGGAAGATTAATATTATAAAAATGGCGATACTACCCAAAGCAATCTACAGATTCAATGCAATCCCTATCAAATTACCCAAGACATTCTTCACAGAACTAGAACAAACAATCCAAAATTTTATATGGAACCACAAAAGACCCAGAATTGCCAAAGCAATTTTAAAGAACAAAAACCAAGCAGGAGGCGTAACTCTCCCAGACTTCAGGCAATATCACAGGGCCACAGCAATCAAGACAGTGTGGTGCTGGTACCAAAACAGACATACAGACCAATGTAACAGAACAGAGAACCCAGAAATAAATCCAGACATCTACGGTCAATTAATTTTTGACAAAGGAGACAAAAACATAAAATGGAAAAGAGACAGTCTTTTCAGTAAGTATTGCTGGGAAAACTGGACAGCTGCATGCAAATCAATGAAAGTAGAACACACTCTCACACCACGCACAAAAATAAACTCTAAATGGCTTAAAGACTTAAATATACGACAAGACACCATTAAACTCCCGGAAGACAGCATTGGTAAAACATTCTCTGACATCAACCTTACAAATGTTTTCTCAGGTGAGTCTCCCAAAGTAACAGAAATAAAAGCAAAGATAAACCAATGGGACCTAATCAAGCTGACAAGCTTTTGCACAGCAAAGGAAACCAAAAAGAAAACAAAAAGACAACTTACAGAATGGGAGAAAATAGTGTCAAATGATGCAACAGACAAGGGCTTAATCTCTAAAATACACAAACAACTTATACAACTCAACAGCAAAAAACCCAACAACACAATTGGAAAATGGGCAAAGGACCTAAACAGACATTTCTCCAAAGAAGATATGTAGATGGCCAACAAGCACATGAAAAAATGCTCAACATCACTGATGATTAGAGAAATGCAAATCAAAACTACCACGAGATACCACCTCACACCAGTCAGAACGGCCATCATTAACAAGTCCACAAACAATAAATGCTTGAGGGGGTGTGGAGAAAAGGGAACCCTCCTGCACTGTTGGTGGGAATGTAAGCTGGTACAACCACTATGGAAAACAGTATGGAGGTACCTTAGAAAACTAACCATAGAATTACCATATGACCCAGCAATTCCACTCTTGGGCATATATCCGGACAAAACTTGCCTTGAAAAAGACACCTGCACAAGTATGTTCATTACAGCACTATTCACAATAACCAAGACATGGAAACAACCCAAATGTCCATCGACAGATGATTGGATTGGGACGATGTGGTATATATACATGATGGAATACTACTCAGCCATTAAAAAGAATAAAATAATGCCATTTCAGCAACATGGATGGAATTAGAGACCCAGGTCCTGAGTGAATTAAGTCAGAAGGAGAAAGACAAATACCATATGATATCACTTATATCTGGAACCTAATACAGGCACAAATGAACCTTTCTACAGAAAAGAAAATCATGGACTTGGAGAATAGACTTGTGGTTGCCAAGAGGGTGCGGGGCGGGGATTGGGATGGTATGGGAGTCTGGGGTTAACAGTTGTAGACTATTGCCTTTGTGATGGAAAAGTAAGGAGATCCTGCTCTATAGCACCGGGAACTATGTCTGATCACTTGTGATGAATCCATATATGTATATGTAACTGGGTCACCGCGCTGTGCATTTGGAAAATTGACAGAAATCTGTAAACCAGCTATAATGGGGAAAAAATGTCATAAGATCTAAATAGACATTTCTCCAAGACAACATACAGACATACAGATAGCCAATCGGCACATGAAAAGATGTTCAACATCACTAGTTATTACAGAAATGCAAATTCAAACTACAATGAGGTACCACCACATACTGGTCAGAACAGACATTATCAAAAAGTCTACAAATAATAAATACTAGAGAGGGTGTGGAAAAAAGGAAATCCTCCTACACTGTTGGGAATGTAAAATGGTACAGTCACTACAGAAAACAGTATGGAGAGTCCTCAAAAAAAAACAGAAATTGAATTGCCACATGATCCAGCAATCCCACTCCTGGGTGTATGTCCAGACAAAAACCATAATTTGAAAAGATACCTGCACCCCAATGTTGATAGCAGCACTATTTACAATATACAAAACACAGAAACAACGTTAAGTGGTCACTGACATATGAAGAAGGTGTGGTGTGTGTATGTGTATGTGTGTGTGTACCCACTGTGGGGCACAGGGATATATGCGGTATCTCATAATAACCTAGAAGGGAAAAGAATCTGAAAGAAAATACATATATATATTATCTGAATCACTTTGCTGTCCACCTGAAACTAATACAACACTGGTCAACTATGCCTCAAGAAAATAAAGTTGTGCTTTTCAAATCTGAGTATTCCTTAGAATCACCTGAGGGGCTGTTGAAAAAGAAAAAGAAAACACTTTACATAACCAGTTAGAAGATACATGACCTCATATGGAAGAAAAGACTCCATTAGCAACAAATAAGATAAAATACTGAAGAATAAACAAGATATGTGTAAAATCTTAATGTAATACTGAGAGATTAAAAACATAAGTTTTCCTTGCTATTGACAGTATGATTCAACACATTAGAGATGTCAATTATACCCAAATTAGAATCTGAATTTAATGCAATCTCAATAAAGATAACTTTTTTTTCTGGAGCTAAATAGTTAATTCTCAATTTCATGCATGGGCAATAAAGAAAACCCTGAAAAACAGAAAGTCACAGGCAGGACATCCTATCAGATAATAAAGCATACACAAAAGGGAGTTCCTCTCATGGATCAGTGGTTAACGAATCCGACTAGGAACCATGAGGTTGCAGGTTCGATCCCTGGCCTTGCTCAGTGGGTTAAGGATCCGGCATTGCCGTGAGCTGTGGTGTAGGTTGCAATGCAGCTTGGATCCCGCGTTGCTGGGGCTCTGGCGTAGGCCAGCGGCTACCCTCCTGTTAGACCCCTAGCCTGGGAACCTCCATATGCCTCAGGTGCACCCCTAAATAAGGCAAAAAGACAAAAAAAAAAAAAAAGCATACACAATAAAGTCTACATAATGCAAAATGTCATACTGGTGCATGAAGAGACAGTCTGACCAAAGGATCATACTGGAAAGGCTAGGAAAAGGCCCAAATTCATAAGGAAATTTGATTCAGGATGAAGGAGGTGTCTCAAGTCATCAGAGCAAAGACAGACTCTAATAAGTGTGTGTATGTGGAGGGACAAATGGGTAGCCATTTGGCAAAAAACAGACCAGAATCCAGCGAAGAACAATCCAATCTATAGTGACAGAAAGAAGTCTGTGTTTTCCTGGGACCAGAGACGAGGTATAGTTGAATGCAGAGGAAGGATTAAGACGGCAAAACAGAAGGACTGGAGCTCGACTTCTCTCATAAAAAAACAAAATTACAACCAAATACAGAGCAATCTTCAACCAAATGGACTGAAAACTTTCAAAAAGATATTCCACTCCAGGAGACAAAGAGGAGACCACATCAAGAGGTAGGGGCGCGATTACATGATATAAACAACCCCATACCTCCCGGGTGGGAAGCCCCACAGGCTGGAAAGTAACTGTATCACAGAGATTCACCTACAGGACTGAGAATTCTGAGCCCCACGTCAAATCCCCAAGCCTGGGGATCTGGCACTGGGAGAAGGAGCCCCCAGAGCATCTGGCATTGAAGGCCAGCAGGGCTTGTGTGCAGGAGCTCCATGGGATGGAGGAAATGGAGAGCCCATTCTTGACAGGTGCACACAGACTTTCACGTGCACTGGGTCCCAGGGCAAAGCAAAGGCTTCACAGGAATCTGGGTCGAACCTGACTGCAGTTCTTGGAGGATCTCCTGGGAAAACAGGGGTGACTGTGGCCTGTTGTGGGGGAAAGGCATTGGAGAAAAAGCTCTTGGGAACATTCATCAGCCTGCATTTCTCTGGAGGTGGCCATTTTGGGAAAATCTGGCCCCTCCCATCAGCACTGAGAAGCCCCAGGCCAAACAATAATCCAGGTGGGATCTCAGCCCCACCAATCAGTAAAAAGGCTGCCTAAAGACCCCTCAGGAACACAGATGCCTCTATTCTCACTGAGACAAAGCCCCACCCACCAGAGGGATAGGAATCAGCCCCACCTACAGTGGGCAGGCACCAGTTCCTCCCATCAGGAAGCCTACAGCAAGCGCCTCCCCCCCAACCCCAACAGCAACTTCAGCCACAAGGGAGGCAAACACCAGAACTAAGATAGGTTACAACTCTAGTCTGCAAAAAGGTCACCACACCAAAAACCTGTTAAAGTGAAAAGAGAGAACTATAACTCAGATAAGGGAGAAAGAAAAAAATCCAGAACAGCTCAGTGATGAGATTATCAGCCTCCCAGAAAGAGACTTTAGACTGTTGAGACTATTGATGCTGAAGATGATGCAAGACATTGGAAATAAACTGGAGGCAAAGATTGATAATTTACAGGAAACACTGAGCAGAGAAATACAAGCTGTAAAAATTAAGGAAGAAGAGATGCAAAATACAATAACTGAAATAAAAAATTCATTAGAAGCAGCCAACAGAATACAGGAGGCAGCAGAACGAATCAGCGAGGTGGAGGACAGATTAGTGGAAATCACTAATGCAGAACAGAAAAGAGAAAAATATTGAAAGGAAATAAAGAGAGTCTCAGAGAACTCTGGGATAATGTTAAACACACCTACGTCTGTATTATAAGGGTGCCAGAGGGAGGAGGGAGAGAGAGAAGGGGACAGAAAAAATATTCAAAGAGATAATAGCCAAAAACTTCCCTAACATGGGAAAGGAACCACTCACTCAAATCTAGGAAGTGCAACAAGTACCATATAAAATAAACCCAAGGAGGAACACCCCGAGACACATATTAATCAAAATGATGACAATTAAAGACAAAGAAAATATTGAAAGCAGCTACAGAAAAGAAACAAAGGACATACAAAGGCACCCCCATAAGGTTATCAGCAGATTTTTCAGCTCAAACTCTGCAGGCCAGAAGAGAGTGGCATGGTATATATATATATATATATATATATATATATATATATATATATATATATATATATATATAGTCTTTTTGCCTTTTCTAGGGCCCTACCTGCGGCATATGGAGGTTCCCAGGCTAGGGGTCTAATTGGAGCTGTAGCCGCTGGCCAACACCATAGCCACAGCAATGTGGGATCCGAGCCGCATCTGCAACCCACACCACAGCTCACAGCAACACCAGATCCTTAACCCGCTAAGCAAGGCCAGGGATCAAACCCGCAACCTCATGGTTCCTAGTCGGATTCGTTAACCACTGAGCCACGACGGGAACTCTGGGAGTGGCATGATATATTTAACGTCATGAAAGGAAAAAACTTCCAACCAGGATTACTTTACCCAGCAAGGCTCCCGTTCAGATTTGAAGGAGAGATCAAAACCTTTACAGATAAGCAAAAGCTAAGAGACATTTGCAACACTAAACCAGCTTTACAACAAATACTAAAGGAACGTCTCTAGGCAGAAAAGAAAAGGCCACAACCAGAAACAAAACACCACAAATGACAAGGCTCACCAGTAAAGGCATATATACAGTAAAGATACGATATCATCCATGCACAATTGTGCTACCAAAATCAGAAATTGTGAGAAGAGAGCACAAATGCAGGACACTTGCAATTAAGAAACCAACCACATAAAACAACCTCGTTTATATATAGACTCCTATATCAAAACTTCAGGGTAACTGCAAACCACAAACCTACAACTGATACACAAACAAATAAGAAAAATCAACTCAAATACAACATTAAAGATAGTCATCATATCACCAGAGGAGACAAAAAGAGAATAAGGGAAGAAAAAAGAGCAGCAAAAACTCAAAACAGTTAATAAAACAGCAATCAGAACATACATATCAATAATTACCTTAAATGTTAATGGACTGAATGCCCCAACCAAAAGACATAGACTAGCCGAATGGATACAAAAACAAGACCCATATATATGCTGTCTTCAAGAGACCCACTTTACTTCTAGGGACACATACAAAGTGAAAGTGAGAGGATGGAAGAAAATATTCCATGCAAACGGGAATCAAAAGAAAGCCAGAGTAGTGATACTCATATCAGACAAAATAGACTTTAAAATGAACAACATTTTAAGAGACAAGGGAGGGCACTACATAATGATCAAAGGATCAATCCAAGAAGAAGATATAACAATTTTAAATATCTATGCACCCAACATAGGATCACCACAACATAAAAGGCAACTGCTAACAACCTTAAAAGGAGAAATCAACAATAACACAATCATAGTGTGGGACTTTAACACCCCACTTACAGCAATGGATAGATCATCCAGACAGAAAATCAATAAGGAAACACAGGCCCTGAACGAAGCATTAGATAGATGGACTTAATAGACATTTATAGGACATTCCATCCAAAAGCAACAGAATACACATTCTTCTCAAGTGTGCACGGAACATTTTCTAAGATTGATCATATCCTGGTCTACAAATCAAGCCTCAGTAAGTTTAAGAATATTGAAATCATATCAATCATCTTTCTGACCACAATGCTATACGACTGGAAATCAACAAGAAAAAAAATGGCAAAAAAATACCAACACATGGAGACTAAACAACATGCTACTAAGTAACCAATGGATCACTGAAGACATCAAAGGGGAAATTAAAAAATACCTAGAAGCAAATGACAACATAGATACGACACTCCAAAACCTCTGGGATGCAGCAAAAGCAGTTCAAAGATGAAATACAATACAAGCCGACCTCAGGAAACAAGAAAAAGCTCAAATAAACAACCTCACTTTACATCTAAAGCAGCTAGAGAGGGAAGAACAGACAAGATCTAAAGTTAGTAGAAGAAAAGAAATCATAAAGATCAGAGCAGAAATCAATGACATAAAAATGCAGAAAACCATAGAAAAGATGAATTAAACTAAAAGCTGGTTCTTTAAAAAGATCAACAAAATTGACAAACCCTTAGCCAGACTTAGCAAGAAAAAGAGAGAGAGGACACAAATCAATAAAATTAGAAATGAAAAAGGAGAAGTAAGAACGGACATCACAGAAATACAAAGGATCATAAGAGACTACTATATGCAACTACACGGCAATAAAATGGAAAACCTAGAAGAAATGGACACATTCTAAGAAAAGTACAATCATCCAAGACTAAACCAAGATGAAATAGAAAATATGAATAGCTCAATCACAAGTTCTGAAATTGAAACTGTCATTAAAGAACTTCCAACTAACAAAAGTCCAGGGCCAGATGGCTTCACAGGCGAATTCTACCATCATGATTAAGTGGGATTTATCCCAGGGATGCAAAGATCCTACAATATCCGCACATTAGTCAGTGTGAGACACCACGTTAACAAACTGAAGACTAAAAAGCATATGATCCTCTCAATAGATGCGGAAAAAGCCTTTGACAAAATCCAACACCTATTTCTGCTAAAAACCCTTCAGAAACTGGGCATAGGGGAAACCTACCTGAACACAATAAAGGCCATCTATGACAAACCCAGAGCTCACATCATTCTCAATGGTGAAAAGCTGAAAGAATTCCCACTGAGATCAGGAACAAGACAGGGATGTCCACTCTCACCACTACTATTCAACATAGTTTTGTAAGTCCTAGCCACAGCAATCAGAGAAGAAAAAGAAATAAAAAGAATCCAAATTGGAAAGGAAAAAATAAAGCTATCACTATCTGCAGATGACATGATACTATACCTAGAGAATCCTCAAGACTCTACCAGAAAACCGTTAGAGCTCATCAATGAATTTGGCAAAGTCATAGGATACAAAATTAATACACAGACATCAACTGCATTTCTTTATACTAACAATGAAAAATCAGAAAGAGAAATTAGGGAAGCAATCCCATTTACCATTGCATCAAAAAGAATAAAGTACTTAGGAATAAACCTACCTAAAGAGACAAAAGACCTGTGTACTATGAAAACTATACGATGCTGATGAAAGAAATCAAGGATGACATGAACAGATGGAAAGACATACCATGCTCTTGGATTGGAAGAGTCAATATTATCAAAGTGACTGTACTACCCAAGGCAATCTACAGATTCAATGCAATCCCATTCAATTGCCAAGGACATTTTTCACAGAACTAGAACAAAATATTTTAAAGTTTGTTTGGAAGAACAAAAGACCCAGAATAGCCAAAGACATCTTGAAAAGGAAACATGGAGCTGGAGGAATCAGGCTCCCTGACTTCAGACTATACCACAAAGCTATAGTCATTAAAACCATATGGTACTGGCACAAAGACAGAAATATAGATCAGTGCAACAGGATAGAAAGCCCAGAATTAAACCCACACACCTACAGTCAACTAATCTATGACAAAGGAGGCAAGAATATACACTGGAGAAAAGACAGCCTTGTTCAATAAGTGGTGCTGGGAAAACTGGACATACATGTAAAAAAATGAAATTAGAACACTTCCTAACCCCATGCACAAAAATCAACTCAAAATGGATTAAAGACCTAGATGTAAGACCAGACACGATAAAACTCTTAGAGGAAAACATAGGCCAAACACTCTCCAACATAAATGACAGCAACATCTTCTCAGATCCACCTGACAGAGTAATTACAATAGAAAGAAAAATAAACAAATGGGACTTAATTTAAAAGTTTCTGCACACCAAAGGAAACCCTACCTAAACAAAATGAAAAGACAACCCACAGAATGGGAGAAAATATTTGCAAAGGAATCAACTGACAAGGGATTTTTCTCCAAAATTTACTAAGACCTCCTACAGCTCAATACCAAAAAAACAAACAACCCCATCAAAAAATGGGCAGAAGATCTAAAGAGACAATTCTCCAAAGAAGACATACAAACGGCCAAAAACCACATGAAGAGATGTTCAACATCACTTGTTGTTAGAGAAATGCAAATCAAAACCACTATGAGGTACCACCTTTCACCAACCAGAATGGCCATCATCAAAAAGTCTACTAGCAAAAAGTGCTGGAGAGGGTGTGGAGAAAAAGGATCCCTATTACACTGCTGGTGGGAACGTCAACTAGTGCAACCTCTGTGGAAAACAGCATGGAGATTTCTCAGAAAACGAGTAATAAAATTACCATTTGATCCAGCAATCCCACTCCTGGGCATCTATCCAGAGGAAACCATGACTCAAAAAGATGCATGTACTCCAGCATTCATTGCAGAACTCTATATAATAGCCAAGTCATGGAAACAACCCAAATGCCCATCAACAGAGGAGTGGATAGGGAAGATCTGGTACATATACACAATGGAATATTACTCAGCCATTAAAAGGAATGCAATAACAACATTTTTAGCAACATGGACGGACCTAGAAATTATCATGCGAAGTGAAACCAGTCAGACAATGAGACACCAACATCAAATGCTACCATTTACATGTGGAAACTAAAAAAGGACACAATGAACTTCTCTGCAGAACAAATAATGACTCACAGACTTGGAAAACCTATGGTTTTCAAATGAGACAAATTGGGGAGTAGGGGGATGCACTGAGGGTTTGTGTTGGAAATGCTATAAAATTGAGTTGTGATGCTTTTTGTACACCTATAATTGTAATAAAATTCAGTAATGTGAAAAAAAAGTCAAAAACTACATGATCTTCTCAATAGATCAGAATAAGCACTTAAAATTCAATATCCATTCATGATGAAAAAAAGCTCTTTGCATTTTTGTATACTACAATGAAATATCAGAAAAACCAATACCTTTTAAAATCACACTAAAAATATAAAATACATAGGAATAAATCTGACCAAGGAGATGAAAGACTAACACTGAGAACTATAAAACATTAATAAAGGAATGAAAGAGAATTCAAAGGAATGGAAAGACATCCCATATTCTCAGATTGGAAGAATACTGTTGGAATGAACATACTACTTAAAGCAATCTATAGATTTAATGTGATTCCTATCAAATTACCCATGACATCTTTCAAAGAACTAGAACAAATAATCCAAAAAATTATATGGAACCATTAAAAAAACACAGTTGCCACAGTAATCCTGAGGGGGAAAGAAATTAAAGCAGGAGGCACAACTCTCCCAGACTTTAGGTACTACTACAAAGCTACAGTCATCAAAACAGTGTGGAATTGGCACAAAAATAGCATTTGGGTAAAATGGAACAGAAGGGAGAGCCCAGAAATAAACTCAGGCACCCATGATCAATTAATCTCTGACAAATGAGGTAAAACATATAATGCGAAAAAAAAAAGACACTCTTCTGCAAGTTGTGCTGACAAAACTGGACAGCTGCAAGTAAAGCAATGAAATTAGAACACATCCTCTCATCATGCACAAAAATAAACTCAAAATGGCTTAAAGACTTAAGACTTGATACCATAAAACTCCTAGAAAAAAAAACAGAGGCAAAATATTCTCTGTCATAGATAGTACAAATGTTTTCTTAGGTCAGTCTCTCAAGGTAATAGAAACAAACAAAAATAAACAAATGGGAACTTATCAAACTTACAAGCTTTTGCACAGCAAAGCAAACAACAAAAAAGACAAGACAACCTACAGAATGAGAGAAAATATGTGCAAAGAATCCAATGGACAAGGCTTAATCTCCAAAATGCACAACTCATATTCCAAGAATAAAAACAACTCAACTGAAAAATGGGCAGAAGACCTAGACATTTCTCCAAAGAAAGCATATGGATGGCCAGTTGGCACATGAAAAGATGTTCAGTGTCGCTAATTATTAGAGAAATGCAAATCAAAACTACAATGAGGTAACATTTCACACTGGTCAGAATGGTCATCATTAATACATTTACAAATCACAAATACTGGAGAGGGTTGGCGAAAAGGCAAACAGTCCTACACTGTTGGGGGGAAGGTAAACTGGTACAGCTACTATGGAAAACAGTATGGAGGTTCCTCAGAAAACTAAAAATAGCGTACCTACTCCTGGGAATATATCCAGACAAAACTATAATTCAAAAAGAAGCACACACCCACCTATGTTCATAACAGCAATATTCACAATAGCCAAGACATGGAAACAACCTATATGTCCATAGACAGATAAATGGATAAACAGGATGTGGTACATATATATACTACTACTCAGCCATTAAAAACCCCCCACAAAATACTGTCATTCGAAGGAACATGGATGCAACTAGAGATTATCTTACAAAGTGAAGTCAGAGAAAAATACCCTGTCACTTGTATGTGGAATCTAAAATATAGCATAAATGAACCTGTCTGCAAAACAGAAACAGACTCACAGACATAGAGAACAGACTTGTGGTTGCCAGAGGGGAGGGGGAGGGACTGAAGGGTTTGAGGTCAGAATATGCAGACTATTGCGTTTAGAAATCATAAACCACCAGGTCCTACTGTATAGCACAGGGAACTGTATCCAGTCTCCTGGGATAGCCCATGATGGAAAAGAATATAGAGAAAAAAAAAAAAAAGAACACATATATGTATGACTGATTTGCTCTGCTGTACGGCAGAAACTGGCACATTGTAAGTCAACTATAATTTTAAAAATGGAAAAAAGAATGTGCACATATAATATAAAGGTATAAAAATGTATTAAAATTATAATGAGAAACATCCTTGTCTCTTTGAATATTTATCCAATTATTTCCTTAGGGCAAACTTCCAGAAGTAAGATTACAGAACCTAATGCTTTTGGTACATATAAGCTCACTCTATCTGAAGGACTCTATCCATTTACAACCCCTCCCTCTCACTGTGTAAAAGCTTATTTCCCCACACCTTTGCCCACTCTGGGTATCATCACTCATTTGTGCTGGTTTTACAGGTGAACAAGGTAACTCACTGATGCTTGAATTTTTTTTGGCTACCTCATGGCATATGGAAGTTCCCGGGCCAGGGATCAAACCCTGACCGCTGCAGAGACAACACCAGATCTACTGCACCATAGCAAGAACTCCCTCGTTTGCTTTTATTATGAGCGAGGCTGAACCTCATCTTGTTGCTGCTGGTTATTTGCTGTTCTGTGAATAGTCTTTGGGTCCTCTGTCTTTTTTTCCTCAAGAGATGTTAATCTTTTTCTAGTTTAAGAACTTTCCTATATCAGAGATTTTAGTAGCTTCTCATGTATATCGCACGTGTTTTATTTGTTCCCTACCTCATGTGAGCCTTACAAAAATCTCCGGGGGGCTGGCAGAGCGGGTGAAATTATCCCACTTAATTGATGTGGAAACTGTGACTCAGTGAGGAACACTGGCCAACGGGAAGACAGCCGTGGGAAGACTGGTTCTCTTGCTCTGAGTCCGGTGCACAAGGCTATCCTACTGCTCCAACAGGACCCTGACAACATCCTTTAGAAGAAATAACATTTTCCCTGTACAAATTAAAATGTCTCAAATATTTGGGCCTCAGTTTCCTCTTTTGTATTTAAAAAAAAAAAAAAAAAAGGGAGCTGAACCAAATGATCCCTTACATCCTCTTCAGCTCAACTCTCTTCTGTGAAATAGTCACGGGAGAGACCCACTTGGATGAAAGCAGTCTTTACCCTCCAGGCACGTATGGGGGCTGCGGAGGCGGCTGGGCTGTCCTTCTTCCTGTACAAAGTGCAGGGTGAACATCCACGACAGCATGTTACCAAGAGCCCTTTCTCCCTGGACTTGCCCAGGCAGGAATCTGGAGCTTGAGCCTGGCCACGTCTCTCCTACAAGGCAACAGCAATAAACCCAGTATCTCCATGTCTCGAAAGGAGAGCGCCGGACAGAGGTAGCTACTGCCTATTCCTGGGAGAAGCTGTTGGTGGAGGAGGGCACACACCACGGGAGCCTGGTCGCAGCTTCACCCTCCTCCTTAGCACAGGAAGCAACTGCTGTTTGATCAAAATCGACATGAAGTTAAACTATCTGTCTTCCTGATACTAGGATTTTTTTCCCCCTAAAAATGACTCTTTACTATAAAATGAACATGTGTTCGTTTAGGCAGATTTAGAAAATAGATCCACAAAGTTAGAGTAATCATTAAGATTCTGGTGTAATTTTTTGGTGTTTATACAAAAAATGGGATCAAATGTTTACAGCTTATTTATCCACTTAAAGTGTCTATAGATAACTTCCCATATCACTAAGCATGACATCAGCTGCTCTGCTTTCAAGGATCCAGGGCACTCTGCTTGGGAACATGCCATGGTTTTTATGTCCATAGTTGGGTGTCTTAAAGCTCCCCTATAGCTGGGCAAGTGGGATGCTTTCCATTATCTACTGTTTCCATCATTTATTATTACAAAAACTGTGAGCCAATCTTTGCACAAACCTGTGGTTCTTTCCGTGGATAAAATGTATGAAGATGGAACAGCGGGCTTGCTTTATGTTGACAAACTGCCATCCGGAAATGCTGCCGCACTTTATACTCCAGCATTTCTAATGTGAAGGTCTGTTTCTCTAGACCCTCCTTCTTAGTGAGTAAATTCTGAAGCATTTTTATCAACCCAAAAGGCAAAACCCGTTTTGATTACTAGTCATGCTTTGTGTACGGGCTATTACTTAATGTTCTTTTCTCAACTCTTCATGTCCTTTGCCCAGCCCTAACTTCTGGTGCTCACGCTCTGTTTCCTTAAGGATCTGTAAACATTCTTTACATGTCAGTTATAGTAACTCCATTATATAGGACTTTGATCAAGTCTAGCAATGACTTGCTCTATGCTTTCTGCCTTTAGTGTCATGTTTACAAAAGCTTTTTCTATTTTAATCTGTCCTTTACGGCCGCAAAAAACAGAAGCTCATTCAGAACCTCCATAGAAAGGAGCTGAGATGGGGCGGGCGGGTACTGTAAGAGAGGATGTAGGTCAGACCTAAACCGAGGATGCCCGGGAACTCAAAAGCACTGGTCTCCACAGACTCAGGAGCACACACAACACTGGAGGGTGGGAAGAAAATATTAGCCATTCTACTTATGTGCATATACATTTTAGATTTTTATAGGAAAGTAGGTCATACATAAGATGTATAAAACATATGTTCAGTTTAAAATACACATGCATTCATCGCCTGGGCTAATAGTACCATTTTCTATTTCGTCATTTCAAACTTTTTTCCCTATATGCTATCCCTGACAACCATGTGCCAAAATGTTTGTGCAGGAGTACACATATATAACATATAAGTAAATGCACATACGTTGGAGGAGCCATGTCCAGTCTGTGATTCTGAGGCCCCCACTCACTCCACCTGCTTCCTGCTCTGCACAGAGGCCTCCTTGGCTGCCTGCTTTGCACCCATATTTCAGTCTGCACGTGGCTCCTGGTGGCTGCTCTCGCCCCTCTTTGTCATGACCTTCTTGCTAAGGCTCCCATTGCTGATTGGCACAGTGTTCCTCTGTCCATACTCCAGAGTGGGGCTCTGACCCGTCCAGCTGTGAACTGGCCAGCTCCAGGCTGCAGTGGATGGTGGGTGGCTGTGTGGTACAGTGGACAGCGCTGTCCCCAGCATCCCGTGTGGGTGGGCTGCTGCCCTGCAGCATGTTCATTTTAAAGGCAGCTATAGCATTAGAATCTCTATTCCCTTTTCCTTAAGTTCATTCAGTTCCAATGCTAGCTTTTAGTAATCCCCACCAGTACAATATACAACCTTTGCTACACAGTAGTTTAATAAAACATTTGTTACCATACTTTTATTTTTTGTCTTTTTGCCTTTTCTAAGGCCTCACTCGCGACATATGGATGTTCCCAGGCTAGGGGTCTAATAGGAGCTGTAGCCACCGGCCTACACCGGCCACAGCGATGCCAGATCCTTAACCCACTGAGCGGGGCTGGGGATCGAACCCGCTACCTCATGGTTCCTAGCTGGATTCGCTAACCACTGAGCCACAAGGGAACACCTGTTACCATACTTTCATGATTTGATCCATCTGTTAGATGCTGTGTAAGCACTACACTTTAACAGAATCATAACGGCTTAGTAAGATAGTTTAATATCGGTAAGCCAAGTCCTTTCTCCTTGCTCTTATTTTTACTATCTTCCCTTATTTTCCTGTATCTTTCCTTCCTTGAACTTTTTCCAGATTTTGTGATCTTTTTGTTGAGCTCCCCAAAGATGCTACTGCAAATTTCTTACGTTTGAGGTATATGTCATGTGTGTACCAATTATATACTACATCTTGTTCCCATTACGACTGGAAGTTGATTCTCCCAGGGTTCTGGGGCCCCAAGGGCTTCTGTAACCAAGAGAGCCTTTCTGGAGCCTGAGATAACCAGGAGACAGGCAGATTTAGCCTCTCCCAGCTTCACTGAATTACCTCAGCCATTCTCATCAGCCTTACTGCACAAGGGCCCTCCATCTGGTTTCAATTCAATCGTTGAAAAGGCTCACATGGAAATACTGCATTTAGCTCAAGTAAGGCCTCACAGGATAACCAGAGAGCATACCTCTGCTTTTTGCTGGAATTATAGCAACTCAGTGGAGAAACCCTTGGTATCCAATGCTGAAGAGAAGCTCTGACAGCTTGTCTTTGATTAAAATGTTTAAAGTTGAATGGTCAAATAATTACTATAAAATGGAATTTGTTTACTTGACAGACTTTTTAAGTGACATGTTTCATGGAAACAAAAGTAACTAAAGAGCTTCCTGGTTGGGGAAGAGGAATTACTTCATGATTCTTTACTTTTTCTCTTCTCTATCAAGGGGAAATTAGCAGGTTCTGTGGAGTAGAGGGGAAAAGCCGATGTACTGTAGAGCAGTCGGCCTTAATGTGCATATGAATCACGTGGGGATCTTGTTAAACAGATTCTGATTCAGGAGATATGGATGGAGCCTGATTCTGCTTTTCAAGTAAGCTCCCAGGTGCGTGGTCCTGCTGGTCCAGGGCCCCACGGTGGGTGGCAGGGCTGGAGGGGTGGGCTAGGAGTAGCTTTGCTGCAAGCTCACATAAGTCCCCCTGGAGCCCTTGCTCTCTGCACGGTGGGCACGTACCGGTCTCTGCCACATCTGACACCCTGATGACAACCTCAGGGTCATCAGAGAGACCTCGGCGCCCAGCAGATGCAGAGCCCAAGGCTCTTGAGACTGGGAGGCTCTCCACCCCTCCACAAAGTTCAGCTTTGCGTCATCCTGAATGGAGGCTGGACGGCGGGCCCCCAGCTTCGACCCACCCAGGAATACTTCACATGGCTCATGGATGAAGGCAGTGCCCCGACTTAGTCCATAAAGAGGCACTGGGTCGGGCATAGGATTTATTAGTGCCTCAGCGTGACTGACAACGGCCAGGTGCGGCTCACCGAGGCCCACAAGAAACGCACCCGCTCTCTCCTCAGGTTCATTCCCCACTCAGCGTCCTGGGCCCCAGAAAGCCCCCAAAGCCTGAGCAAACTTCTCTGCCTGCCGGAGCTGGGCAGCGTCAGTCTCGTCCTGGCTGGGAGTCTCCGGAGCTGCTTGCCGCAGGCAGGTCTGACTGGGGCCGAGACGCCACTACCCTCCCCCACGACCACCCGCATCGCCGCGGCCCTACTCCGCCTCTACCCTGTCCGAGCTCGCAGAGTCTCCGCTCAGCCCACGCTTACCTGCAGCCTGGCGTAGCTGGAAGCCTGTGCATCCCGACCAAGCTGCAGTAAGGTCCCGAGTGATGGGCGACGCCTTCTCCACATCACACTGTCCTTTCAAGCCTGCCTCTCACGGGAACTCTCCTTACCTCCCTCGGTGTTTTGAGTTCTAGATCACACAAAATCAGATGCACGCATCTTAGGTTTATACTCAACGCATCTTCAGCTTTGTAAGTCACCGCCCAGATCAAGCTATGCAACGTCTCCCGGATCCGGAAGTGACCCCTGCCCTTTTCATAGTAACCGCCCACCTCCTGCCCCAGGTGAGCACTGTTCTGATGATGCCCTAGATTAGTTTACCCTGTTCTCACAGTAGCTCATCTCCGCAGTTATCCCTGTTCTACCTAGCCCCGCTGCAAACCCCAAGACAAGTGGGTTCGGCTTTCCACCCTAGTCCTGTAGCAGAGCAGAGCCTCATGAGGCCTTCCTCACCAGTCATGTCCTCTGCTTGCCTCTCATCTGCAGAAAAAAACCCGAGCCTCCTAAGCTTTCCCCGAGTTCCAAAGAGCAAAATTAATCAGAGAAGTGGGAAAATGCAGAAAGGAAAAGAACAAAGTAAAGGGCCTTCAGTTCCTCCTTAAGGCTATACATAATACTGAGCCAAGTCCTTTGAGCTGTTGTGCATGTGCTGAAACCCCCACCAGGTGGAAGAACTTACCTACATGCTGCCCACAAACATGCAGACCCCAGACCATCTGGAACCAGAAAACTAAAGATGCTGACTCCCAACAACCGCACTATCAACCAACCAGAAGAAACGTCCATGAGCTGAGCGCACAGTCCACAACCCCTCTACCTTACCCTGTCCCTAAAAGCTATTGGAGTAAAGGGAACTGGGGCCTTTTGAGCACTAGCTGCCTGGACCCCTGGCTTGGCGCACTTGCCTTCACAACCACAACCAGCTGCCAGTGGATTGGATTTAACGGGCACGTGGGTGAGCAGACCCAAACTGGGATCAGGAACCGTCCAACCTGAAGACCACCTCCCCCAAGTGGAGCCGTAGTGAGTGGTGCAGGAGTATCTCACCCTGAACCCCTCGTGTCCTTCTGGACTGTGCAAACACAGTCACAGGTGCAGTGTGGACAGGACACCCTGCCACAACGAGGTCGAGGCTCCTTGAGAGCAGGGCCCCAATCATAAACCTGACTTTTCACTGACTGGGCATTCAGTGATATTAAGCAAAAATAAATTTTTGGTGTGATGATGAGATCATGGTTTCTTTAAAAGCCCGAGTTGGCATCTTTTATAGACGTGCTTACACGCGGGATCGGGTGGGTAGGAGTGGGTGGAGGTACACATCAAACAGTCAGCCAGGTTGAGCTGCTGTAGCTTTGTGATGGGCACATCACATTCACTAAAGTCCACTCTGAGTATGTTTACAATTTCCCACGATAAAAAGAAAAACAAAACAGGTTTTCCTTCAGTTAAATACCCACAGAGATGGTCTCCTAGAACAGGTCACAGAGCAACTCTTATGACCTCCTAGGAGGGCTGACACTGGCACCCAGACTCCTGCGTGAATCAAAGCAATAATCACAGCGGGTACCCAGCAAATGATCACATCAAGCTCTGCCCTTGGCCTTCCAGGCCCTCCTTGACACTGGAAATAGAGTCAGAGGCCTCGCCGTGAGGGATGGGGCTCTTGGTCCCTTCTCCAGCCTCCTGCCCTCCCTCCCTGCCTCCCCAGCTGCTGTCATGCTGGGTTCCCAGCTCTTCTTGAGCACCCCAAGCTCACTCTGGGGTTGGGGTCCCCTGCTGGAAGGCTCCCCCAGACGCCCACGTGGTTCACTCCCAGTTTCCAAATGGTCACCTCCTGACGGAGCCCTTCGATGTAGTCACACGAATACACATTCTTGGTCCCTCCAAATCCTTACCTTCCTTTATAGTTCTTCCCAGCACTTAGGACTGACTCAATCACTTTATGGATTTACCTGTTGAGTCTGTCTGTCACACTACAGATGAGCTCCCCCAAGGCAGGAGCTTGGTTCAGTTCCTTCCTGAGTCCTCAGCACAGAGGACAGGGCCTGGCAGGTAGCGGATGTGTGATGAATAGTGAATGAGCAGGTGTACAGGCCGCTGAGCAAAACATCTTCAGGCTATTTGTCCTGGGGCCAGAGGAGACTCTTGCTGACGACCTGTGGCTGGACCCACTGAAGGCAAGTAAACACCTCGTGAGCAGAGCAGAAATGGCACAGAATTAAGCCAGCTGTGTCCAGAGAGGCAGCAATTAGGCCCAGGAAGATCTGAGCGCTGAGATACAGCTACTGGTCCCTCAGATCAGGCTGAAACAGTCACAATGTGACAGAGCAGCTAGGCCTGTCATCGAGCCCCTGCTGGGAGCCCTCCAGCAACCTGCTCTCCTGAGTGTCACACCCAGTACATGGAGGACTGTCTCTTCTTCACTCAGAGCTGCTTGAAAATCAACCGCTTAGGCCCCTGTGCCCACTGGCTCCTGGGAAAGAACCCTGCCAAACAGCCCGCTGATGCCCTTTTCTCATGCCCTGCTATTCCTGTGTTGCACCAAACACCCCAAAGTTTCTGGTTTGAACCCGGCTTTTTCCTAAGTTTGAATACCATTTAAGAAAGCAGGTGTGAACAGTTCATCAAGGCAAGGAGATGAAAGAGCTCAGATACGTGTATCAGGTGGGGGAACAGAAGATGTGGGTGTTTCAGAATTAGGTCACTGCAAGGCCCCCTGATGTGGAGGGGGCAGAGGGAGGGTAGAAAACACTCACGCCCAAACCCCCTTGTTGATACCACCTCTGTGAAGCAAGTGCAAAAATGACTGCCCTCATCAGGACCACAACTAACCACAGCCATCACTCCCCGGGCCTGCGTGGGGCTCCACACAGATTCATGGAGTGCTCTCACCGACCCCATGACAGTAGTGCTAGCATATACCCAGGTTACAGGTAAGAAGAGTGAGGATTCGGAGGTTACCTGAGTACCATCAGGACTGAAACCAGGCTGGCTTCAACGCAATGAGTTCCTTACGACGGAGGGGAGCCAGGCTGTGTGCACGCACTGAAACCAACCTCAGCTGCAGGGAGAAGCCGAAGTGTGGAGTCCAGCCAGCTCTACGTCGCCTCTCTTCGAGAATGAAGTTTCTCCAGCATACCTGAAACGATGCCCATTCAACAATGGTGAGGGGGCAAATGAATTTTGCCCTGAAAACTACTCTCTCTCATTAATCCACTACCTATCTGGGGTTACCTCAAATACTTACCAAGTTCAATAATATACCAACTATACAAAAATGGAACAAAAGTAAGTTACATAAAAACCAGGCAGCACCCATGCTAGTCACAGAAGTATCACTTCTGACTTGGTGTTTTAATTAAGTGGGTCCTTAATATCCTGCAACACCAACACTAAACAGCACTTGCCCGTGAGGAAGGGGGGGACTGGTGGTTAAAGAAACCTGGATTTGACCTATCATGTCTAATTTTTAAAGGAACTGGTGGATCCTGGTACAATAAAAAATGTTGAAGATTCAAAGGAAATGCATCCAAATAGCTTTCCGGTGGTAGAACAACACTGATTTTAAAATGTCTTGTTCTGGAATTCCCATTGTGGCTCAGTGGGTTAAGAAGCCGACTAGCATCCATGAAGATGTGGGTTCAACACCCAGCCTCACTCAGTGGGTTAAGGATCCGGTGTTGCTGTGAGTCATGGTGTATGTTGGCACTTGCAGTTCTAATTCGACCCCACCTAGCCTGGGAGCTTCCATAAGCCACTGGTGCAATCCTAAAAAAGCAAAATAAACAAAATTTTAAAAAATAAAATGACTTCTTTCAACTTTTCTGTTTATCCCAAATTTTCTCTATTTAGGATATAATTATTGAAGGACTAATAAACTTTGAAAAGGGGTATTAAGAACACATGGCTACAGAGGTTATTAATTGCACTTCATTACTAAACAGGAATAACCACCTATATTTTAGAGAGTAAAGTAACTTAAAACTGAGTAAAATGCTTGCATGGGTCCCGCTCTTTTAAAGGTAGCTCTCTCTCTCTCTCAAACACACACTCACACACACACTTTTAAGTTGTGATATGCAAAAAAAAGTCACTTGGCACAGCATGAGTGATTAGAAAAATTTATTTTATCCTTATATTTAAAAACAATAAAAGATGCTTTTAAATATCTTATGCAGATACATTCACAATTTCAATTTCACAATTTCATTTACCGGGTTCACATTAGCTGACCAACCCACATAGGCATGTTACTGGTATTCAGTGAATCTCAGGTCTCGCACTTGAAGTTATCAGCTGCCTCACGGACAGCCAGATGAAGTTAAGTACTTCTGGGCCTGCTGCATGGACAGCGTTCTTATAATTCTCAAATAAGTGCCTTTTCTTAAAATATTAATCTCATTGAAGAGTCCAGCATAACACTGTAATCCACCCAGGTCATGGTCTGCAGACGACACTGTGTTGAAAGGCAGCGATTTAAATTTCCCATAACTCAGCTGAGTTTGCTGTGCCCTTGTCTGGATCCACGAGGCCACCATGAGGGCCCCACAGCAGTGGGACTAGTGTGGGCTCAGAAGTGCGGCCAGCACCTGTCTTTGGGACTGTCTGCCTACGGGTAGAGAGACTTGGATGTCATCTCCGAGGTCCCTTTCTCTGCTTCTAAGCCTTTAAACTTGACACTGGAATGAAGAGCGAATAAAAGCTTTCTTCAAAAGCTTTTGTTCCTTTTTTGGATCATGACACAAGCTCTAACCTGCAACAGCTGAGAATGAAGACTGAATTTTCTCTGGAGCAAAGCTGCTGCAAAATGATCCACACAAATGTTTCGTGGCTTAAAACAGACCATCTTTTTAAATGCCTGGCATTTTAGACACTTAAGATCTTCTTTCAAACATGAGACTAGTCTTCTATTAAGTTCCTTACCTTCTTGACAAGGTTCCTAAAAAAGTTATTCCCAACCAACTCCTCTGAATTGAAGTTCCTGTCAACCAAATCTTGTAGATTTTTAATTAAGGGGCCTAAAAGGAGACTGGCACGGTATGAGTTTGCCAGGTGCTGTAATAGAGCAACACAGCCCCGGGCTTGAACGGAGGACGTTTACTCCCTCAGTTCTGGGGCTGCCTCTGGAGGCCTCTCCGTGTCTTCACATGGTCTTCTCTGCCTGTGTCCCAATCTCTTCATGTAAGAACACCAGGCTTACTGGATGAGGGCCCATCCTAAAGGCCTCATTTTAGCTTAGTCACCCTTTTAGACACTCCATCTCCAGATAAGGTCACATTGTGAGGCACTGGGGTTAGAACTTCCAGGAATATATGAATTGAAGGGATACAGTTCAGCCCAGAAGCACTAGCCTTTATGATTTTTTTTTTCATATACCTTGAGGCTTATCTGTAGTAGATTTAGCCAAAGCACTGAGAAGACAATTTGAAAACCAAAAGGTGGTGTCAGGTCATGTGCACAGGGAAGAGAAGTGATGGGAAGGGAAAGCCTGTGTCTGAGACGGAGGTTAAACTCAGAAACAAAGCCAGCGACTTCCCAGACGTCTTATGCCAGCACCAGGCCAGCCGACCATGCCAGATGAACCACATCCTCACGCATCCATATCCAAACCACCCTCCACCCCTTGAGAGACTCTCTCTCGAGGCCTGGTCCCACAGCTACTGCTTCAGAGGCACCCAGGGAGGCAGGTGCGAATGCAGGGATCTGCATCCATCCCCAGCTCTGGGCCCAGGAATCTGCACCTCAACAGGTACCCACCACCTGCCCTGAGTCTGAGGGTCTCAGCCCTGACAGCTCTGTGCTGCCATCTCTGCAACCACGAGAAAGGTCATGCTTGTCCAAGCTGCAAAACTGAGCACACCTTTATTTCAGACCCAGGACAATCATCCATATCCTCTTACATGCACTTGGCAGGTCCCTGAAAGCCTGGCCCATCCCATCATTTAGGAAAAAAGCACATGAAAGATCCCAAGGGAAACTGATCTAACAGTTTGCCCCAAACACTAGATTTCCTCTCCCTTAGTAAAATCAGTGCCAGCTGACAAGGGAACGCAATGCAAACCTGACAGTGATTTCCATACAAGGAAGACTGTACTAAAGCTTTCAAGCGTAAAGATCAACTATGAATGTCAAAAAGCCTAATTCGGTATCAGCCACCAAGAGCTTGAAGAGCAAAGCAAGGGCACTATGGAAGTTATACTCCTCCTGGGAATTCAGCACGACCTGTCTGAGCAGGGGTCCAAGACATGGGAGAGGCAGCAAGCTGACCACAGAGCCCTGCTCACGTGGGGAGACTCCCTGGCTATGTCTTTTCCGGCTCCGTCCCCCCCTGAGGTCCACGCTGCTGGCTTCATGGTAACTTGGTCCTGGGCTCCCAAGGTGATTATCTGGGAGACTTTTGGATGTGACCTTTATGGTTCCAAAAATCCATCCTGGCTGAACCCAAGGGTAACATGCCTTGTCCAAAATGCAGACTGTCTCCCAGTCTGAAGGCCATTCTGCAGGCTGCATGTATAATGTACACATCCCTATGGGCTCCTCTGGGAGAAGAGGCTGCCGTCCTCTCTGGCAGGAGAACACTGCACGGCCCGCTGCATTGGCTTAGCTCTTCTTCCTGTGATTCCTCATGTGTGCAGCAATTGAACCAGCTATTTCTCCATTCTTTTTGTTCTGGCCAAAATAATCTAGAAACTCACCATCTGGTCCAATCAAGTACATTATGATTGTATGATCCACCTGCAGAGAAAAGGGAAGATAACAAAAGGTCACCAAATACGCTGCTTATTCTACTGAATAAATGCTGCAGAATAAGAGACTTCACATTACTGGTAATGTGACCTGTAATGCTAAAATAACCTGTGTAGTATAGCATCTACTATTTACGGAGCAAGCCCAAGTCTATGATAGTAAGTTCACAGAGGCAAATTATCTGAAATCTTTTGTGTTCTAGAAATTTGGCCTGACTACTACTGCTTGACAACATCACCTAGAACCTTGAATTCTTTTGGTTCAATTTTTTTTTTTTTTTTTTTTTGGCTTTCGTCATTTTAGGGCAGCACCCGCGGCATGTGGAGGTTCCCAGGCTAGGGGTCTAACAGGAGCTATAGCCACCGGCCTTCGCCACAGCCACAGCCACGCCAGATCCGAGCCGCATCTGCGACCTACACCACAGCTCACAGCAACACTGGATCATTAACCCACTGAGCAAGGCCAAGGATCGAAACCGCAACCTCATGGTTCCTAGTCGGATTCGTTAACCACTGTGCCACGACGGGAACTCCTCTTTTGGTTCAATCTTAACACACTTACCCACACAATTTCTGAGAATGCACTTATAAGAACTGGCTGCTGCTGGCCTTCATAAAATAGCCAGTGATGATGGACTAGCAATGCCTGCTTGGAAGGAGCTTACACTTAGGAGTAAGCTATCGCACCTAATCTCCGAACCATCTTAGGAGATATCACATGGGATTAAAAGTGTTGGTGAAAAATTATTAAGTTCTTGGGGATATTCTTTTATGTTTCAGGAAGAAATAGTTATGATTCAATGGCCTAAATTCTGCTTATCATAAGAGGAAACTAGAATACTGACCACTAAATGTATAATTTTTAAGTTTAACACAGTACTTAGTCCTGATATGATTTAATGGAAGCATGAAACAAGTCATCTCCTTCCCTAAGAAATGTTCACACAATTCTGAACAACCTCACCTGAAAAGAATCACCTGCAAGCTCCTCAGGAGCCAAAACCACTCCATCTCCAAGGAGTCACCTTAAATCCATTATTCACTTTGCTGGCAAAGTTCTTAAAATGTTCCTAGCTTGACCCAAGGTTTAGATCAGTCCTTGGTTTTTTCAGTTATATGCTTCCACAAATTCAATTTTAAATGAGCACTTAGAATCCCCGGAATGTATTCCAGGCTTGATTGCTATTTGGCAGGACAGAAAGACAGGGATGTGATCACACATACCAAACTGGAGACAGCCCCAAATATACCCAACACACATGGCGTGTCTGTGAGGGTATGGTGCCTTTATATACATGTTCATAAAGAGAGAGCAAATGCAAAAGCCACGTGCCTGCTCACATAAGGAAAGAATGCAGACCCAGAGCTCAGACAGCTGGTGGTTCCACAGGTCTGAGAGTAATTCCCTGCAGGAGGAAAGGGGACCTGTGTTTCTCCGAACGTCTGGTACAGAGTCAAATCTCACCAAGCCTTACTCTGTAGCTTATGCTTCCTTTCTCCCAACTTCTTTTTTCTCTATTCTTTCTGTTCTCTTTCCTACATAAAAACCAGAATTTCAGTGTGTGTTGGGCTTAATTCATGAGTGTTCTTCTAAATTACTTTCTAATACATAATAAAAATACTGTTCTATCCAAACAGTCAAACTTGACAGTGGTCAGTCCTCAGTGTTCACTTGGGTTGTGGGCAGAGCACAATGCCATCTGTTTCTAGTGTGAAGTTCTAGCAGTTCCTAGTACAGAAAAAGGAAACGAGGATTCATTGACAAGCTCTTTCACAAGTCTCAACCCAGGAGACAGGTCTCATACTCCTCTGCAAAAGACAAACCAGCTCCAGAGGGCAGGTTATGTCCTTAAGAAGCGCCAGAGCAAGCGGAGAACCTAGACCTGCCACCTGTCAAGAGTCCACAACCTTTTCATACCACTGCACTGCCACCACCTGTACTGGGAATGCTGGCAAGCAACAGGCAGTGTTTCTAACATGCATGTTTGTACACACATATACATACATACATTTGTAATTTTTATTTTTTGAAAAACTAGTATGTGCATGTAAAAAAGAATGAAAGCACACACAGCCAACTAATGTAATTTATAGTCTCCACTCCTTCCAGCCTCCCAGAGACCCCCGGTCCTCAGAGGGTACAATGCCCCCAGTTCCTTCTGAAGCCTTCCAGAGAAACCCTCTGCAATAATTCATGTGTCTAGGAGTTCCCGTCGTGGCGCAGTGGTTAACGAATCCGACTAGGAACCATGAGGTTGCGGGTTCGATCCCTGCCCTTGCTTAGTGGGTTAACGATCCGGCGTTGCCGTGAGCTGTGGTGTAGGTCGCAGACGCGGCTCGGATCCTGCGTTGCTGTGGCTGCGGCGCAGGCCAGTGGCCACAGCTCCGATTAGACCCCTAG